>JANUWF010001872.1:0-213811 GCA_026120185.1 Voacanga thouarsii | reverse complement strand
ACAAAACCAACCTTAGAGTAAGGGGGTTGTGATGCATATCATGCTTTATTTCATGATTAAATATATTTTCATATGATTTTATGTGCTTTGGTTTTGAGTTTTATTGTTTTGAAGTCTTGTTGGTGAGTATTGTGTGAGAGGAGCAAAATGGTAATTTTTGCCCGAGGTGAAAATAGGGAGATAGATTGTGGATTGAATAGAAAATAATTTTTCTAGTGGAAATAGCAATAAGAGTTGTTGTGGTGTAGTGGTTAGAGCCTTAGAATTAATTATTGAAGTCTAGAGTTCAAATTCCATCATATAATCTTTAGCTAGATTAAATTTTATTTTTGCTTGGGGGGGAGTTGGTTTCGGCCTTAAGGGCCTAGATCAATATGGTGATGATGTCCTAGGAGAGACATGTTCGGAGAATTCTCATTTCACTCCTTTGTTCTTCTCGAAATTCCAAAAGGGAATTCATTCTCCCTTGATCTTTAGTTTTTCTTAAGTTTCAACTCCTTAGTTTGATCACGGTGTTCTATCCTTTTCCTTTCCAGAAAATTCAATAGAGGGCTGAGGTCTTTTAGGATCAAAATGTCCTAGTAAAAGGCTTCTCATGGTCTGGAAAATGTGAATGAATTGTGGAAAATTTCAAGAGGAAAATCCCTCTAGTAAGCTTGCTAAAATTTCACTCTATAGCTAGTTCACCTTCTTTCTTGGAATGAGTTGAAATTTTCCAGCTTGTGTACCTTCAAAATGTCGAACTTCTTAGCTAAAATTCCCTTCCAAATGCTGTCAGAAAAATGGCCTTAAGTTCAGCTTGAAACATGAATTATTTCTGCCATTTTCGGACTGCACAAAAGCTGTGCAAAACCAGTGAAAATTCTGGGCAAAATCGCAGCCTTGGAGGCTTAAAACCAAGCTGTTTTCTTCCAGATTTTGTGCAGCACCTTAGCCATGTTTTTCCTCCATGAAGAAGGCTGGAAACTAGCCTTGAATACCCCTAAACCCCCCTCCCAGCTCGCTGCAAATTGGCTGGAAGTGGCAGACGAAATTCTGCCAGAAAAATTCCTGTGCAGCGAAAATGGTTGTGCAGGAATTTTCCAGCTTGCTTTCCATTTCTCCTCCAGCCGAAAATGCCAACCTACTTCTGTCAAAACCTCCCTTAAACCACCATTAACAGAGCTCCATTGTTTCCTTTGAGCTTCTGCACGAAATTCCATCAATGGCTGTCCGAAAATCTCTCCAACAAATCCCTGTAATTTAGCTTGATTACCTTCCAAAATTCCAGCCATCTTATTTAGCAACCTTCCATGATATCTTGCTCAATTGACCAAACTTCTTATTCATCTTTGTACCCCTTAGTTTCGACCATCATAAGCCTTGTAGAACCAGCTTTAATTCCTCAGAAAAGCCACACATTCAGTCGGCCATAGGAGACTTCAAAGCTGTCTAGAAAAATCAAGATATCCTAGAATATTTACTTTCCAAATTCTCTTCCTAAAAATATTCTTCAAGGATTGTAACAACTAACCTTTCCTTTCCCTTCCAAATCAGAGAAATCACTCCCTAAACCCTACAGAATTTCGGCAGCCCCAATTCCACAGAAATTCGGCAACTTCCTCTTCTCTCTCTCTCGATTTTCTCTAGCTACCAAGAACACACACACACACACACTACACCAAGAACACCTACTACCTTCTTAGACCTAATACACCTCCAAACCACTTCAAACCCTCACGAAAATCTCCAGATTTGATCTACTCCTTGCTGTGAATCCATCAACACCCTTATTAACATCAAACTCCACAAATCATCTTGCTACTTTGGGTAAAAAACCAGAAAATTTTGTAAAGGACAAGAACATCTTCGAGGTAAACTTATTCTAACAACTTCATCTTCTCCAAACTTGATCTCTAATAAAAACCTATATGAATAAATATACTAATAATCTCTTCTTCTTCTTCTTCTCTCTCTCTCTCTCATGGCCGAAATTTCCTCCCTTGGCCGAATGGTCTCTTTTTCCATGACCATGCTTTCACCACCTCTCTTGGACAAGATTAGCCATCTAGGAGTGGAGATCTACTCTAAACTCTTCCAAAGCATTCATCAACCAAGTAAGTACCTTAAATCTTCTTTTTAAACTCTAGAATCATGTCTCTAGGATGATGTTGTTAGTAGGTGGATGGTGATAGGATTTGAGCATATATAATTATTGTTGAGATTGAAGCATGAGCAATTGTATGATTGTGAAGGAGATGGGATTTATGCATGAAAGGTTCATCTTGGATGATTGTATGTTGATTTGAGGGTTGATGCATGTCATAGGTAGTATTTGTGATGAAGCATGCAAGAGATTATGTCACCTTTGGTGAATAGGAGTTTATGCATGATTAGGTTATTGAAGCCATGATAATGTTTATGCTAGTAAATGTTAAATCATGTCTTAATAAATTTGGAACTATGCCTAGATGCAAGATTTAGATGATTTGATGAATCGAAGGATTGTGTATATTATTGATTGTGGTTGGCCATAGAATCTTAATCATGATCTAGTTGTTCCTAAGCTAATTTTAGTTCATGAATAAAATATTCAATAATAATTTTGCTAGTAAATTTCGAAAAACCCTAGGAAGGGTAGATTTGGAATTATTATATATATATATATATGATATTTTAGCCAAATAAATAATGATTTTGCTAGAAAGTAAAATAAATAAATATTATTAAAAATAAAGAAATCAATTTAAACCTTTATGAAAAAGATTTATGCTTAGTAAAATATTTACTAAATCAAAACCCCTAAGGATCTACTTATTATTTTCCAAGAAAGGCTTATTCAAATTAATCTCAACTAGTTTTAACTATCAATTATTTTCTAACAACTAAACTATCATTAAATCACTATTTTACCTACTACCACCTATGACTCTTGATCAAATAAACTCTAAATTTTCCTTAACAAGATTTAAAATTTCAACTTATTAGAATTTATTTCCCAAACCATTAATTATTTTAAATAACAAATTAAACTTAGCTTATAAACCTACTTATTTATTATTCTGCCTTAAAGCTTGGGACACTAGGATCGTGGTAATAGTGAAATGAGTTGATTTAAAATTGAGGAAGTGGATTATAGCTTGAATCTGATTAAGATTTGTATTTACCCGTGTGGGGTTAAGTCAGCTGTTCGAGACCTTATTGTTGTGAGCAAGAATCAGGTAAGCTCCTGCATAAAACCTATCGATGTGAAATGTTTTCCTTATGGCAAGCTAAATATGGAGTGTGTGGACACTCGTTTATTTGAAGGCAATTGAGGGTTGAATTTGTTCTTATTTCCAACACTTAAATTATTTAAAAGTTACTGAGCAGATTTTTCAAACTTAAAACTCTTTCTAAAACTGATTGTTCCCAAAACTTTGGAAACCCTCAAATTACTATTTTCGTGAAGAGCAATGCTTTGTTCATTTTATCCCAAGTGGGAAACGTCGTTTAGTACTCAATAAGGGTGGACTACTAGGACTAGTCTTTGAACGGTTAGGGTAAGTCTCTCAGCAGGTGGCCACCTCTGAGGGGTAAGTCCTTCTTGGATAAGATGTCAGTCCAGTGAGTCGGGCCGGTCCGAGCTAGCAGTTTGTTTTTAATCAAGTGACTGTGTTTTGCCGGAATGGACACCCGATTGTTGTTTGGGTATAGAGAAGCAGGAGTATCTTGCCTAGTAGGCCGATCACCTACTTTTGTCAGTCTGCACAAAGTGTCGGCATTCTGACCGGTTATGGGGCCCAATGTGTGGTAACCCATATCCCTTTCTTTCGAGTGGTTGATTTCATTTCTTGTTTACGGCTAGATAAGCCAAAACGCCACTCCTACTTTTGACTAATGCTTGATGCTTGCCAAAGTTTCTCTTATAAAAGTTTCACACTTTGCATCCACGAACTGATTTCACTAAACACCTAAAGCACACACGGACTTACTGAGATTTCTGTCTCATCACCTTTCTATCATGATTTCAGGATGATCCTGCTGTGGAGTTGAGTGGCTAGTAATATCTGCTTTAGAAGAGAATGTGTCTTTTGATTTTATGTATTGCTTTGGGGAGGCGAGAGTGGATAATTTTATTTATGGTTTTTGTTTTGGAATTCATGGATTTATTCTTGAAGTTTTCTCTGGATTGTAATAACTTTTTAAGTTAAATATTATTTTTATTCTACAATTTATTTGTGTGACCTAGTTATAAAGACCCCTTGTCCTTTGGACAGGATGACATCCCCGGCCCTGGCGGGCCTAGGCTTCGGGGTGTTACAATGTAGCTCAGTTTGTGTAGTAATATTTGGCTATGCCTCTTTAGATTCCTTAATTGGGGTACTAGAAATTGAAATGTCACTTAATTTCTCTTCTAATTCCACCTTACTTGAGATCTTAGTGGATACACTTTGTTAATCCTTCAAGTATCTAGCATGAATACTCACAAATATATTTTGCTTTTGCGGATGACAAAAGTATCAACCCCTTATTCCTTTTGGATATCCTATGAAGTAACACAATTCTAATTTTAGGTCTAGCTTACTTTCTTTAGTCAATACATAAGTTAGACAACCATATACCTTGAGATGATTTATACTAGGCTTGCATCTAGTCCACATCACATAAGGTGTCTTAGGTACTAATTTGGAAGGTTCCAAGTTAGAATATATGCTGCTGTTTCTAGTATATATCCAAAAAAAAAAAAAAAGTGAAGAATTACATGACTCATTATGGTTCTAACCATTTGCATCAAAGTTCTATTTCTCCTCTCTGCCACTCCATTCTGCTAGAGAGTACCAAGAGTCCCTGATATGCTAAATAGTCCTTAAATTTACCAAGAAAATACTCTTTACCATGATCCAATCTTAGTTTCTTGATTAGTTTACCTGTTTAATACTCTACTTCAGCCCTAAACTCCTTGAATTTATCAAAAGCATCTTACTTGCGCCTTATCAAGTAAATATAACCAAAACGTATATGATCATCCATGAAACTGATGAAGTATTTATATCGTCCTCTAGCTGGTGTAGACATAGGACCATAAATATCAATATGTACTAACTCAAATATTTCCTTGGCTTTTTTCGCCTTTTGAGTAAAGGACTTTTTGGTTATTTTACCTATAAGACAATATTCGTGCTGAGGCTATTTCTCTAATTTCAACGAATCTAAAGACCTATTTTGGATTAACTTCTAAATTCGATTAAGATTTATATATCACAATATTAAGTGTCATAAATACGAGTTATTTAATGTAGTCTTTCTCTTCTTATTATTAGGTTCAGTCTAAATATTATTTATTTGATGACTTATAGGATTAATATAAAAGAGATTGACATACATGCTTCCAGAACATATAATAGTTCTATTTATACTTATTGAAATATCCTTAATTGATCAATCTTGAAATTGAAATCAAATTCTATTTAAAACTAGAAACATATAAAATATCTTTTAATACTAAAATCCTATTATAATCAAATAAAAGTTCCAGGTCTCCCATTACTTCTGCTCATACTTGTGTTTCATTGCCTACTCAAAGTCCATGCTCTCCTCTAGTGAGTCTCGCCTGCAAATAGTTATAGATATGGTTAGTAGCTTTAGAATCAACAATCCAAGTGAATTATGATCCAAACATTAAAATAGAGTCTAAATAAAAAGTAATATCAGAGGAGGATTTGGCCAAGAAGTTTGGAAAATCTTTCTTAAAATATCCCTTCTTGTCGTACTTGAAATACTTGCCCTTGGGCTTGGCGTTGGGTTTAAATGGATCAAGCTTAGATTCCTTGGGCTAGGCATCTACATTGTTCGGGGCCTTCTTCTTCTTGAACTTCTTGGGTTGGGTCCCAATTCTAGAAAATGAACCAGAACGAGTAACCAAAACCTTTATTACAAGCTTCATAATTTTCTAGCAGCCTATAGTTCCTTTATTAATCAAAGTTATACTCAACTTGTTCATGTTGTAATTCAACTTAAAGTAAAAGTACGAATCTGGTAAAGTCTCAAGAACTATGTCAATTTAGCTCTTCAAATCGATTGTTGCCCCTAGGACCTCGACTTCCTTGAATTGGGCAATTATCTTAAGCATATGCTTGCGAACCAATGCTTCCTCAACCATCCTAGTATTCATGGTTGCCTTATGAGCTTTTTGCCTTATGGACTAACTTTTTTCTACAAAGATGGTGTGCAACAATATATTGATATCATATGCAGTAGGCATATTATCATGCTTAGACTGAAGAATATTAGACATGGAAGCCAACATATAGTATCGTGTTGTTTCATCGACTTTCTTCTATACTTTCCTAGTTTCGTGATCTTAGTCTGTGGAATCTTCTCCAATTTTAAGATATGTGTTGGTCAGAACGTAGTTGTACTCCTCAGCAGTGAGTACTATGTTCAAATTCTTTTTCCAATCTACGAAATTTAGTTTTGTATGCTTATTCTCCATGAGAATACTGGACAAATGACAGAAACAAAATTTCTGAAAATAATAAAAAAATAACTTCATTCGAAAAAAATTTTGTTTTGGAAAAACAATATAAAAATGCACATTTAAACATCATATTATATCTATGATATGGTTATTCTATTAAAACAATTATCAAAAATATGAAAAATTTGGCTCTTAGAAAATTTGACAGAGCTTTGTAGTAAGGTTAAGAATTATATAGGTTAAGTGCATAATTGATGCGTAAATTTTGAGTGTATAAAAATCATCAAATCTAAATTCTTCCCTTAGTCAAGCTTTAATTAAAATATTATTCCCAAAATATACATACAAGCAAGTATACTCATCGTAGGTATAGCATAGGGAATTAATGAGTATCGATCCTCAAAAGAACAAGTACACACTAATCACTTTCCATTCATTGTTTAACCGACCAATTAAAGTGATGAGACAATGAAGAGAAAAATAAAGAAATATGTACAATTCAAGAAGGTAGAAATATGCAATTTAGACAAGAACTTTTGAAAACATGATAATGAATCAATTATTCAATATCACAATCAATTATTATCTTGGTCTCATGAACGATAAAATATAAACCCACTTCATTTACAATCCATGAAATCATTGTCTTCTAGTCAAATTAGTGTACATATTCTGTTTCAACTAATTTACCCAAAATATGCATTAAAATCAATCCCCATATAACCCCATATATTCTAGGTAATTTAAAACATGAAACTAGTCAGTGAATCTATATTCTAGCAATCATAAACCAAGCTTTGATTACTAATGTTCTAGACAATAAACCCCTTTTTCAAACAAGTTAAGAGATAATAAAAATGAATCAATTAATTGAGGTCAATTACCAACCCCCTTTTTCAAGAAAGTTAATAATAAAAATCAATCAACCAACTCCGTAAGAAAAATAAGCAATCAAATATCAAGAACAATAATCGATTGATCAAAATACTGAATTACTTAATAAATCATGAATCCCAAAAACAATGTTAAAGTACAATGGAAGCACTAAGTACATAAATATTTAAGAAAAATAAAACAAACGTAAAAGAAAGCCCTCACAGACAAGCCTCCATCTTCTTATTTAAAGACTTTCTGAAACAACCCTCCTTGAATGGCGAATTTCTCCTCTTTTGAATGAGTGGAGCTTTTGAACTTGGATTCACTCTCTATTTCTTGTATTTTTTTTTTCTTAGTTTTATAGGCTTCTTTGATGCCAAATTTGTTGCTTGAGAAGTCTTGGCCAAGTAAGATTCAGAAAATGCCAGAATCATTGGAAAATTTCTAAATTCGTGCACAGAATTTTCTTGCTCTAGAGTAGACCTGGCGCCAGGTTTCCTCGACCCACCTACTGTTAGGCATGTTCTGTTTTTCCCCTGAGTTTTGCTCTATCTTCCACTGTTCGAGCATAATGGACTTGATACCTGGTCTACTTGCCAAGCTTGGCGCCAAGTGTCTATAGGAAAATTCTCTTTTTTTTGCTCGAAATTAACTTAAATCTAAAAAAATTTGTTAAAAATACTTTCAACAAGCAAAATATCAAATAGTAAGAAATACACCTAGTTATTACAACAAAAGTGTCTCAATTTAATCTCAAATAACTAAAAAAATAATGATGATTTTAGCCCTTATCAGTTCTCATATACTTGAACTTTGTTTGTCCTCGAGCAAAATACTTTAAGCCAAGAAAATCATCAAGAAAACACAAGTCTTTATTCTTTCAAAAATTTTGAATCATAACAAGGATTATAATTTCCCTTCAAATTTAGATAAAACTCTTGCCATTCAACAAACCCTTTGAAAGCAATTCAAACTTTGAAACATTTGAGAAGACATCACAAAACTCTTGAAGTCAAATTAATCAAAGTTTATATCTTAGTCTAAGAAAATTATTTTACCTTTCAAGTTCAAAACAAAGATAACACGAATCACACAAGTCAAGATATATACCAATTCAAGCATTATAAATCTAAAAATTGCACAACTCAAGTCATGATGTAAGGAAAGCACTTTATTTTTTTGTCTCAATTTTTTCAATAACTTTGGGAATTGATAGCCTTAAGTATATGGATTTCTCTTCACACACCGTATTGGCCCCTTTGGAGCCAACTTTCCATTCATTGTTTAACCGACAACTTGTGATGAGACAATTATTTCTCTTCACTCATCATTTTTTCAACCTCATTCCTCTCTTTTGCTTTCGGGAATTCATAGCCTTAAGAAAGTGGATTCCTTTTCACTATTCGTATTGGCCCCTATAATCAAGCAAAAATAATACCTTTTTATTTTCAAAGATGAAATAACAACTTATTTTCTCAATTTTTCACAATCTTTCCTCTCAAAGATTTTATCTCCTCACATTCCTCATCATAACTCAAAGCCAAGCAAAATTTAAACCCATAATACAAGAGTTAGCCAATAAATTTTCCATACATTCATCATATTCTCCATATTCAAACTAAATAAGTCAAATAATACTCAAATACCAATGCATAAACAAGATTAATCCAAATTCTCAAGTCTTGACAATATCCTATCCAATAAACCAATTTCATAAAAATCCACCAAATGAATGACAAAAATTCATATCTAAGTAAGAAAAAGAATTGCATCCTTGCTAAACAAGAAAAACCACAAAAAAAATTTGAAAATGCCATACAAAAATGATATGAAAAATATCTTCAATACCTACATTCCCCCCCCTTCCCCCCCCCTCCTACACTTAAGCTGGACATTGTCCTCAATCACCAAAGATATAAAAATGAAAGCAAAGCCAAGAAGACAAAAAATAAAGAAAAGGGAAGAATAGAGAAAAGAAAATACTTCCATAATCATGTTCCATAAGCACAAGTTGGCTCCAAAATCTCCAAACTTTCAAATTTTTAAATCTTTAAAATTAACTTGATACCAAAAAAACCCCAAAATAATTGATAAAAATATGGACAAAGAATATTAGCAAACCACTCCCCCATACTTAAACCGGACAATGTCCTCATTGGCAAAAGTAAACACAAGAAAGCTTCTCCAAATGGACCAAAAATGATAAAAGAGAAGAGGGGGAAGTAATACTCCCCAAGTGTAATAAGCTCCAATATTTATCAAAGCTGGAAATAGAGAAAAGGGGTACTCTAAGGAGAATTTATTCCTACCCGCAAAAGAAAATACATATAAAAGTAAAAATAAAATAATAAGAAAATAAAGACACAACTAAACAAACAAAAAATCCTAAGAAAGCAAATAAAGACACGACTCACTCCCTTACACTTAAACTGAAAAATATTTTCCTTATTTGGGAGTGGAAAAACAAAACACTTTACTAAACCAAACACAAAATAAAGATACAAACTCTTTCCACTCATCATGTTTTCCCATCAAATATTTGTAAAAGAAATTAATGCTCATTGAAAAAAATAGGCATGATGGAAGTAGAAATAAGAGAGGGTTTTGAAAAATAGAAGATTCATGGAAACAATATTTCACAACAAAGAAAAACACACAAATTTCATTCTCTAACATTCCTTTAGACACACAAATATTTTTTGTCAACATATAAGTGCACACGGTATCTAAAGACTACATCAAACTTGAAATTCCCATTTAACCCTTGAAAGATTTGTCACCGTGAAAATTCCCCCCTAAAACTTAGTGATTGAGTTCTTAAAGATGGGATCAAGAAATTCTTGCCGTTCAATACTTCTAAAAATACCAAGTTCCTTCCCTGAAATTGAGGTGAAGGGCGAAATTTGTCAATATCCTTAAAAGACTTCTTAAGATGAATAATGGATAAATTTAACTACTTGAGACATGTTAAATTCCATACATCATCATTTGGACTATTATCCTCTAAGAATGGAGAGAAACCTAAGCAATCATGTGACAAAGGGAGAATAGATTTATTAGCACATATAAGAGAATTAAATACCTCTCTTTCCACATTTGGCAATTACTCCTCATATCCTCTCTTATTTCCTTAGGGATTCTCTTGTTTAAGTATATGGACCTTTATGGCATCTTTAACCAACTTGGCTAGTTATGTTCTTTGATAGCTTATTCATTGGGATGCTTCTTCATGTCACTTAGTAGATAAATTTGTATTGGTGACAAAAGAATGCATTGAGGCTTCAAGAGATGTCTCATAAAAAATGTCAACCCGAGCTTGCAAATTTGCTAAATTCTCATCATTGTAACTCCTTTTTGTTGGGAATATGCTCTCTTAGACTAGTTTCTAATATACAAAATTGAATGTTTTAATAAAAGAATTTATTTTCAGAAATCGTTTGTGAATTTACTTTTTTATGCACAATGTTGTTTGGAAAAGACCTATTGTGTTTAAGTAAGTGGTCCATGTGAATGGAGCTCTTTTACAGTAAAGTATGGATCACTGGTTACTTAACACATAGACATTCGTTCTTAACCGATTGATGAGAATGGGAATCTCATCATGTCTAGGTTATTATGTTATGAATTCTAAATGGGGAATAGCTTACTTTTAGCTAGTGAGTAGTCCACTAACTTTATGACATAAGCGTATTTTGAGTACGTAGAACAGGACCTATAGTAGTGGTTTCTTAAAAGTACTACATGGTAGAAATCTAAACTACTACCACTACAGCGTGGACTAGTACTCTACGACTTGAGTATGAGTTGGTGGTCTGACGAAGCTCAAAGCATATACTTTGATATGCTATAGTTGAGGTTCTATCATAGGGCCAATATACTTGCATGTTGGGTATATGTGACTAGTTAGTTAAGGCAGACTTGTACAAGATAGTTTCTATATTATATCGCCCCTTGTGGTTGTCTGAATGATCTAAATGCCCCGGGTCCCGGGAAATATAACTTGGATGTTTGCTTTAGGATAGCTCCCTTGGAAAACGGAAACACTCTAGGAAGTAGTGGATCATTAGACTAGAGGCCTAAGGATGGTAGATGTCATTTAGAGAGGTGTTAGTACACTTCTTCCTTTCTAAATGTACGACGATGTATAGAGGGGTATTTTAGTCATTCCACCTGTAGGTCGAAGACTTTGCTAACGTAACATTGTCCTTGGGGTTAATATTTTCTTGTGGTGATATTAAAAAATATTTAAAATGCAAAATACAACTATTTATATAGCAGGGGTATTTTGGTCATTTTAATAGGCAATGCGATATGTCTTTTTGGTCCTCGGAATAGCCCGTAAGTCCTAATTAATTTTGAGTTGAGGAATTGGTCTCAGTTAAAGAGGAATATATACTCAAAATGTTATTTGATAATGTAGTGGGGTTTATTGCGAGAAAAGGGAAGTTGATAGGGCAATTTATAATTCTAAGAATTTTATGGGTTCCAATTGCAATTGGAGAATTATTTGGAATTCTTAGATTTGGAATAAGAGACCTCCGTCTTTTGAGGTGAATAAAAAGAAAACCTAGTTTTCTTTTCCTAAGCCCTCTCTCTCATGACCTTTGCTTCTCCTATTGATATGGTTAACCAAAGAGCAAAGAAGGGAGAACTCTCTCTTTTGTGACCTTTGGTTCTCTTGTTCTTGATATTAGCAAAGAATACAAGAGGTTGGAAGGTTGTTGATTTTCTACTCAACCTTTGGTTCACTAAGAAAGTTGAGAGGATTCCTCCTCTTGAGATCATTCCTCTTCACCCTTTATTTCACCAACAAAGGATTAGGCAGTGGAATATTCCGACAACCAGAAAGCTTTGGCGTTCATGATTCATGCAAACAAGGCAGAGTAGGAGGTTAGCAGGTTTTCAACTGGAAGCTTCATCAAGCGAGTAAGAAGGGGCTGTCCCTGTGGTTCAATCCATTCTTTCACAACCTAAGAGTTTTAAGATACCCAGAGGTATGTTTTAAATGCTTCCATGCTGTTGCTCTTCATGGTTTTTCTTTGCCTCTGTTTGTTCTCCATTTCTGCAACATGCTCCTCTGTTTTCTGTCAAATCAACAATTGGTATTCGAGCATGTTGTTTGATTAACTTAGGGAGCATGTTAGTTAATAAAAATTGTGAAGATCATTGTTTGGGTGCTTAAGCCTGTGATCCTTCGCTATTTTGGTATGGGATAGGTATTGTTGTAAGCTTCACTATAGAAGCATAGGCTCTCTGTAATTTCCATGCTTTCATAGAACAACCGTGTAAACCCAATTTGGAAGGGTATAGACGATTGTTGGTTTTGGTTGATTTCATTGTATTTGGTTTGAAATCGGAGAGCCATCGAAGCCAAAAGCTGTGAGGAAAAACCAGGGGGCGGATGCAGAAGGCTATGCAGAAGAAATTCACAGAAAAAACTACAGGATTCGGCGTCCAGACCGGAACTGGCGCCGGCTATGGTTTGGAAGGCCGGTCCTAGCGGTCCAGACCAGAACCGGCGCTGGCTTGGGGTGATGGAATCGGCGCCGGCTATGGTTTGGAAGGCCGTCCGCGTGCTAGTTTTCTCATGGGTCCTGGTTCTGTGCGGCGGGTGCAGTGGACCATAGTGCAAATGGGTGCATGATCCAATGTAGCGGTTGCAGTGGACCAAGGAGAAATTTTCTTAAATTTTTCTTGCAATTTTCTTTTGGTTTTGGGTCCCATACTAGGTGAAGTTAATATTTTTCAATAATTAATATTCGAGGAATATATTTGCATGAAAATATTAGTAAGGAATTTTAGGATTAAACAAGACTATTAATTAATTAATTAATGTGTTTAAATCTATTATTTGGGCACTTCGGTTCAAAAATAGAATAGCATGAAAACGTTTATTTTTTTCTAGCATGTTATTTATTTTGAGTACCAATGTGTGCGTTTTCTTAAATGCCAAAGTCTTTGGGAATATTTTTGACAAGAAAAATATTTTTCTTTAAAAAATTAAATGGTTATTTTAACTTGAACAAAAATTCATCCTTAGATATTTTCTCAAAGGATTTAATTCTTGACATAGAAAATATATTAGATTTAGATATTTTTGTAAGTTAAAATAGAAAGCCATTTTGTTTTAATTTTGGCACAAGAAAAATTGTTTTGTCAAATAAACTTGAGACTAAAGTCTCTAGAAAGTTGTAATTGAAAATTTTTTGAAATCATTAAGGTTTAATTTAAATAAAATTAGTCCATGGAAAAATCTCTCGAATGATATAAGTCTTGACAAAGAGATTTTAATGGATTTAGATATTTTATTTTTTGAGTTAAGAAAAAAACTTAATGGAAATTTTCAAAGGGATATTTTTCAAAAAACCTTTATTTTAAAAGACCAAGTGGGAGAGAGGTTCCAACGGCCCCACGGCTTCCATCACGATCCTCATTAGAGATCGTGGGTCCCCTCGCATCACCCTGGGAGTGAACCCGTATAGGATGGGGATACCACAAGGATCTAGATCTAATGGAATGATGTAATTAATAATCTGGGACACGTACTATAATCGGCCAGCCCACGTTGGAGGTTATAAGTACGAGGTATGTCCATAGGAAATGAGTGAAAATGACCATCCCCTCGATGGAGTTATCCTCTAGATTATTACCTAGAAGGAAAATTAATTTGTGGTGGTTAATACACTTAGCTTAGAGAACTGTTAATCTTCCCAAGAAGCTATGTCAGTTTTCCTAAGAGCCAAATCGATTATTATCAGTTTTAATAATAAGGATAAAGTGCACATATTTATTTTGTTTTCACAAACTAAATCCTTTCTTTTATTTTTCAATTTTTTAGAAATGATGGGAGGTTCTTTTAGTCCATTGGCCGTTATTCTCAGGGAGAATAAGCTAACGAGACCAAACTATGTGGACTGGAAGAGGAACCTGGACATAATACCCATAGCCGAGGAGTATAAGTATGTCCTTTACGAAATCTGTCATGTGATCGGGGAAGGTTCCATCGCCGAAGAGCGAAAGGCTGAGAAGGCATGGAAGAAGGCTGACGAAATGGTACACTGCTATATGTTAGCCTCCATGTCTAATGTGCTCTAGTCAAAACACAAGCACATGGCTTTGCGTATGATATTAGTCAGTCATTGGCCACTATGTTCGTAGATAAGTGACAGCCCGCAAGGCAGGAAGCTCTTCGAACTATAATCAACACTAAGATGGTTGAGGGAGCATCAGTTAGAGAGCACATGCTCAAGATGATTGCTGCTTTCAAGGAAGCGAAAATCTTAGGGGTTGTCATTGACCCCGAGAGCTAAGTGGATATGGTTCTTGAGTCTCTACCGAGTTCCTTTACTCAGTTCAAGTTGAACATGAGTTTAACTGAGTTAATGAAGGAACTTCAGATGGTAGAAAAGGTCATGAAGCCTCAATCAAAGACCATGATTGCTAAGGCTTCTTCCTTAAAAACTAGGCCTAAGCCTAGAAAGTGCAAAAGGAAGAAGGGAAACACAACGGCCAAGCCCAAAGACAAACCAAAGGGCAAGTGCTTCAAATGTGGGAAAAAGGGACACTGGAAAAAGGAGTGTCCAGATCTTCAAGTCAAGAAAAACCCCACTAGTAATGTTTTCTATCTAGAGTTTATATCAATGGTTGGATCAACTTCCACTTGGATTGGTGATTCAGAAGCCACTGATCATATTTGTAACTCCTTACAGGGGTTTAGAAAGATTAGTAGACTCCAGAAGGGTGAACATGGACTATGCGTAGGAAATGGAGCACAAATTTGAGCCCTTGAAGTGGGAGAGCTAGATCTTAATTTTGATTGGAATAGAGTAGTGGTTTTAAAAGATATTTTATATGTACCTGGTTTTTGTCAGAATTTGATTTCAGTTGCAAAACTAATAAATTAAGGATATTTTGTCTCTTTCCATTTTGGTATTTCTATCAGTAAAAATGGAAAAATTTTATGTACTGGGCACATGTATGGAAATCTATTCTTCTTAAACCCTATTAACAATCAATCAAACAACACTCAATCTGAACCTTTAACTAAGAAGAGAAAAACCAATGTCAATGACTCATACCTTTGGCATTTGATTTTGGGTTATATCAACTCAACCAGGATTCAGAGACTAATCCATGGTGGGCTTTTGGATTCATTGAGATTGGAAAATTGGCCTTAGTGTGAATCCTGCCTGATAGGAAAGATGACCAAAAGGTCATTTACACCAAAGGCAGATAGAGCCAGGGAAATATTGAATCTTATTCACACTAATGTGTGTGGTCCCTTGTCTACACCAGCTAGAGGAGATTTTGAGTACTTTATTACTTTCACGGATGATTGTACAAGGTTTGGTTATATTTACCTGATGAGGTGCAAGTCTGACTCTTTTGATAAATTCAATGAGTTTAAGGCTGAAGTGGAGCGTTGGATAGGTAAATTAATCAAGACCTTACGATTGGATCATGGTGGGGAGTATCTCCTAGGTGAATTCAAGGACTACATAGTACATCATGGGATAGTATCCCAACTCTTTGCACCGGGGACACCCCAGCAGAACGGAGTAGCTGAGAGAAGGAACATAACATTGATGGAAATGGTCCGGAGTATGATGTCTCATACTACTCTTCCAGTGTCTTTTTGGGAATATACCCTAGAAACAGTGGCATACATTCTGAACTTGATGTCTTCCAAGTCAGTACCTAGGATTCCCTATGAGATGTGGACTGGGTGTAAGCCAAGTTTGAATCATCTCAAGATATGGGTTGTCCGGCTTATGTACTGGTCAAGGGAGACAAGTTGGAACCAAGATCAGAATTATGTTATTTTGTTGGGTATTCAAAAGGGACAAAGGGTAGTTACTTTTATCATCCTAAGGAGCAGAAGGTACTAGTTAGTACCAATGCTAGATACTTAGAAGATGATCAAAGTATTTCCAAGAAAGGTTCAACTAAATTGGAGCTTGAGGAGAGGTTATCGACGGAATCAACTTCTTCTGACCCAATTGTGGAACAAGAAAAGGCACAGCCTCAAGAGTCTGTACAAATGGAGTCTCGTCGTAGTAGGAGAGTGTCTAAGGTTCTGGAGAGATGGACTCGAAAAGCTTTTGAGCTGGTCTCCGACCATCAAGAATAAAGCCCCACTAGATACGAGGAAACTATTGCTGATGCCGATGCAAATCTATGGCACGAAGCAATGAAAGCCAAAATTGAGTCTATGTACTTCAATCAGGTTTGGGATCTTGTAGCTTCACCTGAAGGGATAAAACCCATTGGGTGTAAGTGGGTATATAAGAGGAAGAGGGGAGTAGATGAGAAGGTGGAAACCTTCAAAGCTAAGCTTGTGGCAAAAGGGTATACTCAGAAAGGAGGAATCGATTATGAGGAAACCTTTTCCCCGGTGGCCATGCTTAAGTCCATCCGTATCCTCCTTGCCATAGCATGCTATTATGACTGCGAGATATGGCAAATAGATGTCAAGATGGTATTTTTAAATGGCCATCTTAGCAAAGACATTTATATATTCCAACCGGAAGGTTTTATTGCTGAAGGGCAAGAACATATGGTTTACTAGCTTAAGAAGTCCATTTATGGACTTAAGTAGGCATCGAGGGTATGGAACATTCATTTTAATAAGTCTGTAAAGTCTTACGATTTTATTCAAAATGAGGATGAACCATGTATGTATAGGAAACTTGAATGCATTAATTTGGTTTTTCTTGTCTTGTATGTAAATGACATTCTACTCATTGGAAATGATGTAAGGTCATTGTCATCTACAAAGATTTGGCTGTCTAGTCAATTTAGTATGAAGGACTTGGGAAAAGCCAGCTACATTCTCGAGATTAGGCTTCTTAGAAATAGGAAGTAGAGAATGTTAGGATTATCCCAAGCGGTATACATTGACAAGATGCTGACCAAGTACAGCATGGACTTATGCAAGGAAGCTATAATCCCTTGCAGACATGGGTTGTCATTTTCTTTAAGGGACTGTCCTAAGTTTCCGGAAGAAAATGACAGAATGAGTAGGATTCCTTACGCTTCGACTGTGGGAAGTTTCATGTACGCCATGTTGTATACTAGGCCAGATATCTGTTTTACCGTAGGCTTAGTTAGCAGATATTAGTCAAACCCTAGAGAGGTTTATTGGCAAGCTGTAAAGCATATTCTCAAGTACCTCAAGGGAACGAGCGATTTTATGCTGGTTTACAGAGCTGATGACTTGGTTTCTATAGGATACACAGACTCAGACTTCTAGGCGGATAAGGATGAGAGAAAATTCACTAGTGGATATGTCTTCACCTTGTCTAGAGGAGCAATTTCATGGAGGAGTATCAAGCAATCTTGTATTGCTGACTCAACCATGGAAGCTAAGTATGTGGCAGCTTCAGAGGCATCCAAGGAAGCAGTCTGGCTCCGAAAGTTTTTTTCAGAATTTGGAGTTGTGCCACATATGGACAGGCCGATTGTGATGTATTATGACAACACTGGAGCAGTATCACAATCCAAGAAACCTCAGAACCACAAGAAGGGGAAACAGATTGCCTCCGAAAACAATCTAGCAGATCCGTTCACCAAGTCTTTGGCTGAGAGAGTCTTTAAGAGACACTTAGATGCCATAAGGGTGGGCACCTATAGACTTACTTAGTCTTGGAGTGCAAGTGGAAGATTGTTAGGAATATGCCCTTTTAGACTAGTTTCTAATATAAAAAATCGAATGTTTTAATAAAAGAATTTATTTACAGAAATCGTTTGTGAATTTACTATTTTGTGCACAATGTCGTTTGAAAAAGACCCATTGTGTTTAAGTAAGTGGTTCATGTGAATTGAGGTCTTTTACAGTAAGGTATGGATCACGGGTTACTTAACACATAGATATTCATTCTTAGCCGATTAATGAGAATGAGAATCTCATCATGTCTAGGTTATTATGTTATGAATTCTAAATAGGGATTGGCTTACCTTTAGCCAGTGAGTAGTCCACTTACTTTATGACATAAGCATATTTCAAGTACGCAGAACAGGACCTGTAGTAGTGGTTTCTTAAAAGTACTATATGGTAGAAACCTAGACTACTACTGCTACAGCGTAAACTAGTACTCTACGACTTGAGTATGAGTTGGTGGTCTGACGAAGCTCGAAGCATATATTTTGATATGCTATAGTTGAGGTTCTATTATAGGGCCAATATACTTGCATGTTGGGTATATGTGACTAGTTAGTTAAGACAGACTTGTACAAGATAGTTTCTATACTATATCGCCTTTGTGATTGTCTGAATGATCTGAATGTCCAGGGCCCTGGGAATCATGACTTGGATGTTTGCTTTAGGGTAGCTCCCTTAAAAAGTGGAAACACTCCAGGAAGTTGTGGATCATTGGACTAGAGGCCTAAGGATGGTAGATGTCATGTAGAGATGTGTTAGTATACTTCTTTCTCTCTGAATGTACAACGATTATGAAGGGGTATTTTAGTCATTCCACCTGTAGGTCGAAGACTTTGCTAACGCAACATTGTCCTTGGGGTCAATATTTCCTTATGGTGATATTAAGAAATATTTAAAATGTAAAATACAAGTATTTATATAGTAGTGTTACTTTAGTCATTTTAGTAGGTAAGGCGATGTGTCTTTTTGGTCCTCAGAATAGCCTGTAAGTCCTAATTAATTTTGGGTTGAGGAATTGGTCTCAGTTAAAGTGGAATATATACTCAAGATGTTATTTGATAATATAGTGGGATTTATTGCGAGAAAGAGAAGTTGATGGGCCAATTTATAATTCTGAGAATTTCATGGGTTCCAATTGCAATTGGAGAATTATTTGGAATAATCAGATTTGGAATAAGAGACCTTCGTCTCTTGAGGTGAATAAAAAGAAAACCTGGCTTTCTTTTCCTAAGCCCGCTCTCTCTCGTAACCTTTAGTTCTCCTCTTGATATGGTTAACCAAAGAGCAAAGAAGGGAGAACTCTCTCTCTCTTGTGACCTTTGGTTCTCTTGTTCTTCATATTAGCAAAGAATACAGGAGGTTGGAAGGTTGTTGAATTTCTGCTCAACCTTTGGTTCACCAAGAAAGTTGAGAGGATTCCTCCTCTTGAGATAATTCCTCTTCACCCTTTATTTCTCCAACAAAGAATTAGGTAGTGGAATATTTTGACAACCAGAAAGCTTTGGCATTCATTGTTCATGCAAACAAGGCGGAGTAGGAGGTTAGTAGGTTTTCAACCAGAAGCTTCATCAAACGAGCAAGAAGGGGCTGTCCCTGTGGTTCAATCCATTCTTTCACAACCTAAGAGTTTTAAGGCACCCAGAGGTATGTTTTAAATGCTTCCATGCTGCTGCTCTTCATGATTTTTCATTGCCTCTTTTTGTTCTCCATTTCTGGAACATGCTCCTCTATTTTCTGTCAAACCAACACTTTTATCTTGTCCCCAAAAGTAATTGTCCATGATGATGTCAATCTCGTGCTCAAAAAAAATATATAAAATAAAAATCATACTGAAAATAAAAATAAAAACAAACAAAAATAATAGAAAACCAATGAAAAGAAAAAAACATAAAAGAGAAAAATAAAGAAAAGAAAAACACACGCATTTGATATATTCACAAACTACTTAAACACAAAAATTAGTTGTATTTACAAGTATAACATAAACGAGGCTAGTCAATTAAGTCACACAATATTACAAACAACAATATATAGCACCTATTTACACAAAGAACATATATATATATGTATGTGTGTGTGTGTGTGTGTGTGTGTGTATGTGTGTATATATATATATATATATATATATTTACATATAGACATATAAACATAGTTAAATCAACAAAATCTAAGCTTTCATGATATTGTTCTCTAAAAACGGAGTTAAAAACATAATGTGAAAATTTTGGGTGTATAAAAATTACCAAATCTATATCTATCCTTTAGTTAAGTTTTAATTAAAACACTAATCCTAAATTATATATATATATATATATATATATGAGCAAGTATACTCATCGCAAATATAGCATAGGGAATTAACGAGTATGGATCCTCAAAGTAACAAATACACACTAATAACTTTTCATTCATTTTTTAACCGACTATTTAAAATGATGAGACAATGAAGAGAAAAATAAAGAAATATAAACAATTCAAGGATGTAGAAATATACAATTTAGACAAGAGCTTTTGAAAATATGATATGATAATGAATTAATTAACCAATATCACAATCAATTATCATCTTGGTATCATGAAAGATTTTATATAAACCCAGTTCGTTTGCAATCCATGAAATCACTATCTTCTAGTTAAATTAGTGAACATATTCTATCTCAACTAATTTACCCAAAAGATATATTAAAATCATTCCTTATATAAACTCCTATATTCTAAGTGATTTAAAATATGAAATTAGTCAATGAATCTATATTCTTGCAATCATCAACGAATCATTGATTACCCATGATTTAGACAATTAATCTCCTTTTCAAGCAAATTAAGAGATAACAAATATGAAAACAATTAATTGAAGACATTACCAACCCATTTTTCAAGAAAGTTAATAACAAAAATCAGTCAACCAACTCCGTAAGAAAAACAAGAAATCAAATACCAAGAATAGTAAATAATTGATCAAAAGACTAAATTACTTAATAAATTATGAATCCCAAAAATAATGTCAAATTACAATGAAAGCACTAAGTACACAATTCTTTAAGAAAAAGAAAACAAATTTAAAAGAAAGCACTCATAAACAAGTTTCTTTCTTCTCCTTTGAAGACATTCTTGAATAACCCTTCTTGAATGGTGAATCCCTCTTCTTTTGAATGAGTGAAATTTTTTATCTTGGATTCACTCTCTATCTCTTGTGTTTTCTCTTGGTTTTTAGGCCTTTTTTATGCTAAATTTGTTGCTTAAGAAGTCTTGGCTGAGTAGGATTCAAAAAATACCAAAATCATTGAAAAATTCCAAAATTAGTGCACAGAATTTTCTTGCTCCATAGCAAACCTGGCGCTGGGTCTCTTCGACCCACCTGGCGCCAAGCGTGTTCTGTTTTTCCCCTAGTTTTTGCTCTATTTTCCACTATTCAAGCATAATGGACCTGGTGCCTTGTCCCCTTGACAGGCCTGGCACCTAGAAAATTCTCATTTTTTGCTCGAAATCAACTTAAATATGTAGAAATTTGTCAAAAACACTTTCAACAAGAAAAAATATATCAAATAGGAAGGAATATGACCAGTTATTATGACAACAGTATCTCAATTTAACCTTAAATAATAAGAAAAATAATGATGATTTTAACCCCTATCAATTCCCCTACACTTGTACTTTTGCTTGTCCCCAAGCAAAACACTTTAAGCTAAGAAAATAATCAAGAAAACACAAGTTTTTATTCTTCCAAAAATTTTGAATCATAATAAAGCTTATAATTACTTTTCAAACTATAGATAAAACTCTTGCTATTCAACAAATCCTTTGAAAACAATTCAAACTTTGAAACATTTGGCATGACATCATAAAACTCTTAAAGTTAAATAAATCAAGTTTATATCTTAGTCTAAGGAAATTATTTCACCCTTCAAGTTAAAAACATAGATAACATGAATCACATAAGTCAAGCTATATACCAACTCAAGCATTATAAATCCAAAAATTGCACAACTAAAGTCATGATGTAAGGAAACCACTCTTAGTTTTTTCTCTCAATTTTTTCAATGACTTAGGGAATTGATAGCCTCAAGTCATAGATTTCTCTTCACACACCGTATTGGCCCCCTTGTAGTCATCACTCATCATTTTTTCAACCTCTTTCCTCTCTTTTGCTTTTGGAAATTCATAGCCTCAAGAAAGTAGATTCCTCTTCACTATCCATATTAGCCTCCATAATCAAGAAAAAATAATACCATATTATCTTCAAAGATGAAACAACAACTTATTTTCTCAATTTTTCAACTCACAAAAATTTTTCACAATCTTTCCTCTCAAATATTTCATCTCCTCACATTCCTCATCATAACTCAAAGCTAAGCAAAATATAAACCCATAATACAAGAGTTAGCAAATAAATGTTCCATACATTCATCATATTCTCCATATTCATACTAAATGAGTCAAGTAATATTCAAACGCCAATGCATAAACAAGATTATTCCAAATTCTCAGGTTTTGGCAATATCATATCCAAAAAACCAATTTCATAAAAATTCACCAAATGAATGACAAAAATTCATATCCAAATAAGAAAATGAACTTCATCCTTGCTAAACAATAAAAACCACAAAAAATTTTGAAAATGCCACATAAAAATGATATGGAAAATATCTTCAACACCTACATTCTCCCTTCCCCCCCCCCCCCTCCTCCTCCCCCTTCCCCCCACACTTAAACTGGACATTGTCCTGAATAGCCAAAGATATAACATTGAAAGTAATGACAAGAAGACCAAAAATAAAGAAAAATGAAGAATAGAGAAAGGAAAATACGTCCATAATCATGTTCCATAATCAAATCATCAAAATTACCTTATTACCAAGAAAACACCAAGTTAATTGATAAAAACTTGGACAGAGAATATCACCAAACCACTCCCCCATACTAAAACTACATAATGTCCTGATTGGCAAAAAATAAACACAAGAAAGCATCTCCATGTTAGGTGTCTCACACATATCATATATAGCGCAGCAGAAAAATAAGAACAAGATACCAACCCATAATCCGCATATGTGTTGAAAATAAGACAAAAAGAGAACAAAGGTAACAACTTTACCTTTCTTTGAGCGTCTGAAAACAAAATTTTTCCTTCTTCAAGTTTAGGCGCGATCCAGCAATCCTCTTGATCAAACACCACGAGAATTGAATATCCAACCACTATAATCACAGTATGTGATTATCTTGAACAGAAATCCACACGGAGGATGACACTCAAGCACTAAGATTTTCTGTGTTAGCAAAAAACAACAATGGCAACTAGGGTTCTTCTTATTTTTTAGAAAAACGAGAGAGAGAGAATGAGAATGTCGTGTGTGCCCTAAGATTTGGAGTTCTTCTTAAGCTAGGGTTTCATATGTGTCTCACACATAGCACGAAAAACCTGCTGAAATTACTCCATCTCAGGATTCTAAAACAATTAGAATTCCGTAATTGTAATTGGAAACATCAAATTCTCACAATTACAATTTGGACCATAAATTATAACTAATTATAATTTAGCCACAACAACTTCTCTTTCTCCCAATTAACCCCACTATGTTATCAAATAGCATCTTTAGTATATAATCATCTATTGTGTGTGATCTATTAGGTTTCCCAGTCAATTGGTAGCAAATATGAATTAATCCAAACGTCTTTGAGATTAATAATCCATAATTAATTAAAATTAACCATATTAATTCTAATCAGGATTGATTTATTAATTCATCAATTAATAAACCCATACTCTCAAATCATGAGCGGTATCTGGCAACATATCATGACCACCCAAGAGTCCAGGAAGTCAAATGGCTTGACATGAACCCTTCAATAATAAACTATAATGCAATTAACTCCTTTCACCATACAATATCTCATTCGGTTTGGAGTACAGAATTAGTGACAACTTCCTCAATAATATATATTAATTCTGGCCTGAATATAATAGTACTTATACCAGGAACCCACTACTCTAGATGTGTATCAATTGGAACTATTTTCAATACACAGTCGCCTTGGCCAAGGACTTCTCGAGTAGTAATTCCTACAAGTGGCCATGAAACATTCATACCTACTAATAGGAGTGGTGAATCCTTTATTGATCCTCTCAACTACTTTCGTTTACCTCACAATGTACCCAATATTCATCCCATAAGTGGCCCTTGATCTGGCTCTAGAGATTGGAATCAAAGCACAATGCTCAGCAAATAAAGTACCTTGGAGATCTCAAGTCTAAGGATACTTGCACGTTTGCTATATTAAGATTATGTCACTGGTACTAAATAGTTATCTATGTGATTATCTTATAGCTAGGTTATCCAATGAACTTGTTCCATTAACAAGCATCCACGTGTTAACTTTGAGTATCTCAATACTCACGAATATGAGAACCACTGCCTGATCAAATCAAGAAGTCTAACATATGCTAGTCTTAACGCATTAATGATGTCCTATCTCATTAATACTACGACTAGGGACTATTTGAGTACTAACACTATACAATGCAGTAGAAATCTCATATCATGATTTCCTTAACACAGTGTTGTACTAGGGACTTTATCTAACAGTTATATTACACAAAAGTAAACAAAAGAAACTGTAAGATAAATAATATTTTTTATTAAAATAAAATGTGTCATATACAACGTACAAGTGATTGTCTCTAGGGCATAACACTAACACTCCAAAAAGACCAAAAATGATAAAGGAGGAGAGGGAAGCAATACTCCCCATGTGAAATAAGCTCCAATATATATCAAAGCTGGAAATATAGAAAATGGCTACTCTAAGAAGACTTTATTTCTACTTGCAAAAGAAAATACAAATAAAAGTACAAAGAAAATAAAAATAAAATAAAGATACAGCTAAACAAAATAAAAAATTAAAGACACAACTAAACAAACTATAAATCCTAAGAAAACAAATAAATACACGACTTACTCTCCTACACTTAAATTAGAAAATATTTTTCTTATTTGGTTGAGGAAAAACAAAACATTTAACAAAACCAAATACAAAACAAAAATATAAACTCTTTCCACCCATCATGCTTTCTCATCAAACCTTTTTAAAAGAAATTAGTGCTCATTAAAAAAGGTAGCCATGAGGATAGTAGAAATAAGAGAGGTTTTGAAAAATGGAAGATTCATGGAAACAATTTTTCACAACAAAGCAAAACACATAAACCTCATTCTCTAACATTCCTTTAGACACAAATATACTTTGTCAACATGTAAGTGCACATGGTATCTAAAGACTACATCAAACTTGAAATCACCATTTAACCCATCAAAAGATTTGTCACCATGAAAATTCCCCCTAAAACTTAGCAATTGAGTTTTTAAAGATGGGATCAAGAAATCCTTACTATTCAATGTTTCTACAATTACCAAGTTACCTCTCTAAAATTGGAGAGAAGGGTAAAATTTGTCAATATCCTTCAAGGACTTCTTAAGATGAATCATGGATAAATCTAACTCTTTAAGACATGTTAAATTTCATACATCATCATTTGGACTATTGTCCTCCAAGAATGGAGAGAAACCTAAGAAATCAAATGAAAAGGAGATATTAGAATTATTAGCACATAGAAGAAAATCGAATACCTTTCTTTCTACATTGGACAATTGCTCCTCATATCCCCTCTTCTTTCCTTGAGGATTCTCTTATTCAAGTGTATGGTCCTTTATGGCATCTTTATCCAACTTGGTTAGTTGTATTCTTTGATGGCTCATACGTTGAGATGCTTCTTCATGATACTTAAAAGATGAATTTGTATTGGTAACAAAAGAATGCATTGAGGCTTCAAGCGACATTTCACAAAAAAAAAAAAAATATCAAGCCGAGCTTGCAAATTTGCCAAATTCTCATCATTGTAGCTCCTTTTATGTTGTGCCCAAAAGTAATTATCTATGATGATGTCAATCTCGCACTCAACAAAAAACAAAAATCACACTAAAAACAAAAATAATAGAAAACTAAAGAAAAGAAAAAAATAAATAATAGAAAATTAAAGAAAAGAAAAACACACACATTAGATATATTCACAAATTACCTAAACATAAAAGTTAGTGGTATTTAAAAGTAAAACATGAACGAAGGTAGTCAATTAAATCATGCAATGTTACAAACAATAAGATATAATATCTATTTACACAAAAATATGTATACATATTTACATATACACATATGGATATAAAAACATGGTTAAATCAACAAAATCAAAGCTTTTCCCTGGCAACGGCGCTAAAAACTTGACGCATAAAATTTGGGTGTATAAAAATCATCAAATTTAAATCTATCTCTTAGTCAAGTTTTAACTAAAACATTAATATACACATACGAGCAAGTGTACTCATCGCAAGTATAGCATAAGAATTTAACGAGTACTGATCCTCAAAGGATCAAGTACACACTAATAACTTTTTATTCATTATTTAAACGACCAATTAAAGTGATGAGACAATGAAGAGTAAAATAAAGAAATATGTACAATTCAAATAGAAATATGCAATTTAGACAAGAGCTTTTGAAAACATGATAATGAATCAATTAGCCAATATCACAATCAATTATCTTCTTGCTCTGATGAAGAATTTAATATAGACCCACTTCGTTTGCAATCCATGGAATCACTATCTTTTAGTTTAATTAGTTAACATATTTTGTCACACCTATATTTCTATATTTTTTAAAGACATCATGATTTTGGAGCAAGCAATGAGTGGTTTTTCTTGAGTGATTTGATCACGATTCTTGCGATTCGAGCTTCCAAGTTTTTCAACTTAATTTTTTCTTGTAGTTTTATTTTTTTTTTCTTTTGGAGCCCATGTCATATGAGATTATTTTTCGTGCAACCTTTTATTTATTGTGATAAATAATTTTGTATGAAAATGGTTAGTAAAGGAGGAACCACCTTAGAATTAAACAAGATCATTTTAATATTAGTATTATTATATTTAATATATTATTTGGTCACATAAGAATTAAGGTTAGAAATAGCATGTAAAAAGTTTATTTTTAATGCATGGCTATTTTATTTAATTTTGTGATCAAATGCACAAAGGTTTTTTGAGAAATTAATTTTCTTTTTCTCTAGATAAGACAATTAAAGGAAAACATTTTTAAAATGGAATTAAGAAATTTAAAATAAAATTCATGGTTTATTCTTCCAAATGATTTTATCCTTGATATAGAGAATATTTTGAATTTAAATATTTTAAATTTAGTTCCTAAAAAATGAGTTTAACCTAAGTAGTGAAAATAAAAATTCGTAATTTATTATTTTAAAGGGTTTTATCCTTGACATAGAGAAAAATGGTTTAATTTTTTAGGATTTCACACAAGTTAATAAAAATCAATTAATTTTAAGAAAATATTTTTTCCCAAAAATCTTTTTTTTTTCAAAAGATTAAGTGGAAGATAGGTTCCAACAGCCCCCATAGCTTCCATCGCGGATTCCTGTTAGAAATTGTAGTTATTTTTGTGTCATTCTGAGCATGACCCCCTATAGGTTGGATTTCCATGCGAATCTAGAACTAACAGAGAAATTATAATTAATGCCTAGGATATATGTTAGTGTCGACCAACCTATCGTTGGATGTATTAATACTAGATTATCCGTAGGTGGTGAGAGTAGTGGCCATCCTATTGATGAAACTATCATTGGATCATTACCTATTAAGAAAGTTTAATTTGTGATAGTTATATACTTAATTTAGAAAATTGTTAACATTCCTACGAAACTCTATCAATGTTTCTAAGAGCCAATTTTTTAATATTTTTTCATAATGATTTTAATAGGTTAATCATATCATGGAAATAATATGATGTTTTAAATATGCATTTCTTATATATTTTTCAAAACAAACATTTTTCTAAGTAAAGAGTTTTTTCAATCAACAGAAATGTCTAGTTTTAATCCTTTATCTATTATTCTCAAGGAGAATAAGTTAACTAGATCTAATTACGTGGATTGGAAAAGGAATCTGAACATAGTACTCATTGCGAAAAAGTACAAGTAAGTTCTGACTGACCCTTATCCTAAAGTTGTGAAAGATTCCATGGACCAAGATCATGAGACTGAGAAGGCATGGAGAAAAACTGATGAGATGGCTAGATGCTATATATTGGCCTCCATATCTAATGTTCTTCAGTCTAAGCACAAGAATATGCTCTACTGCGTATAATATTAATGTATCATTGTGTATCATGTTTACTGATAAGAGCCGGCTCGCAAGGCAGGAAGCTCCTGGCGCAATCAAGAATACTAGGATGGCTAAGAGAGCATCGGTTCGTGAGCATATACTCAAGGTAATTGCTCATGTTGAGGTGTTCGAGGTCCTAAATGTAACAATTGATTCTAAGAGCTAAATTGAAATGGTTTTTAAGACTTTGCCTAATTCATATTCTCAATTCAAGTTAAATTATAACATAAACAAGTTGAGTGTGTCTTTGTCCAAGTTAATGAAAGAATTCCAGGTTACTGAGAAAATTATGAAGCCTGAGTTAAAGGTTTTGGTTACTCGCTCTAATTCTTCTTTAAAATTAGGGCCCAACCCAAGAAGTTCAAGAAGAAGAAGGCCCAAAACAATGCAGGGACCCAGCCTAAAGAGTCTAATCCAGTCCATCCAAGACCAACGCCATGCCTCAGGGGCAAATATTTCAAGTGTGGCAAGAATGGACACTTCAAAAAAGATTGCTTAGATTTCTTAGCCAAATCCTCTTCAGGTATTACTCTTTACTTAGAGTCTATATTAATAGTTGGATCATTATCCACTTGGATTGTTAATTCCAGAGCTACTTTCCATATCTATAACTCCTTGTAGAGGTTCAACAAGATAAAGT
This sequence comes from Voacanga thouarsii, assembly GCA_026120185.1. Taxonomy (NCBI): domain Eukaryota; kingdom Viridiplantae; phylum Streptophyta; class Magnoliopsida; order Gentianales; family Apocynaceae; genus Voacanga; species Voacanga thouarsii. Next base: position 184,973 of record JANUWF010001872.1, on the reverse strand, counting down.
GACTCAGTAAAGGAGAGCATAGGCTAAGAGTGGGCAACATAGTACAAGTGTGGGCCGAAGCAGTGGGAGACTTGGAGCTTTTATTTTATTATAATAGGATTTTAGTTTTAAAATATGTTTTATTTTTTTTAATTTTAAATAGAATTTAATTTTAATTTTAAGATTAATTAATTAAGGATATTCTATTTCTTTCCATTTTGGTATTTCAATCAGTAGAGATAAAAAAATTATTTACTCTGGAAACATGTATGATAATATTTTCTTTGTTAATCCTATTAGTCATCAAATAAATAATACTTAAATAGAACCTAATCGTAAGAAGAGAAAGGCCACATCAAATAACTCATATTTATGGCACTTAAGATTAGGGCATATAAATCCTAATCAGATTCAGAGATTAATTCAAAATGGGTCCTAAGACTCATTAAAATTGGAGGAATGGCCTCAGTGTGAATCTTGTATTATAGGTAAAATGACCAAAAGGTCCTTTACTCAAAAGGCAAAAAGGGTCAAGGAAATATTAGAGTTAGTTCATACTGATATTTGTGGTCATATGTCTACACCTGCTAGAGGAGGTTATGAATACTTTGTCATATTTACAAATGATAATGTGTGTTTTGGTTATGTTTAATTAATGAGGTGCAAATCTAACTCCTTTGATAAATTCAAGAAGTTTAAGGTTGAGGTGGAACGTTAAACAAGTAAATTAATGAAAAGTTAAGATCAGATCGTGGTGGAGAGTGTCTCATTGGTGAATTCAATGACTACTTGGCACACTAAAGCATAGTATCTCAACTAACTATACCTCAGACTCCTTAGCAGAATAGAGTAGCTAAGAGAAAAATTAGAACATTAATGGAAATGATCAGAAGTATGATGAGTCATACAATTCTTCCTATTTCCTTTTGAGGATATGCTCTGAAAACAGCTGCATATATTCTAAACTTAGTGTCTTCCAAGTCAGTGCCTAGGACACCCTATAAGACGTGGATTGGATGAAGCCCAATATGAATCATCTCAGGGTATGGGGTTGTCCAGCTTTTATACTGATTAAAGGAAGTAAGCTAGGCCCAAGATCAGAATTGTGCAACTTCGTGGGATATCTAAAAAGAATAAGGAGTGGATACTTTTACCATCTCCAAGAGAAAAAAAGTACTTGTTAGTACTCATGCTAGATACTTGGAGGATAAACAAAGTGTATCCACTAAGGTTTCAAGCAAAGTGGAATTAGAAGAGAAGTTGAGTGACACTTTAACTTCTAGTACCCCAGTTGAGAAACCAAAAACGACACTACGAAATATTCTTATACAAAATGAACCACGTCGTAGTGGAAGGATATCTAGGGTTCTAGAAAGATAGACTGAAGAAGCCTTTGAGGTAGTCTTCGACCATCAGGAACAAGATCCCACTAAATATAATGAGACCATTGCTAATGTTGATGCAGACAAATGGCAAATAACAATGGATACTAAGATTAAGTCTATGTACCTCAATAAAGTTTGGGATCTTGTCACTGCACTGAAGGGATTAAACCTGTGGGGTGCAAGTAGGTATACAAGAGAAAGAAAAGTGCAGATGGAAATGTGGAAACTTATTAAGTAAGGTCGGTTGTAAAAGATTATAATCAGAAATAAGTGATCGATTATTATTGGAATATATGCCCTCTAGACCAGATTATTTGATGTAATTATCGAATTTATTAATAAAAGAATTTATTCTCAAAATTTGTTTGTGAATTTACATTTTATTTGTGCACGATTTTTGTTTGGAAATGACCCATTGTGTTTAAGTAAATAATCCATGTGAATGATGGTCTTTCACAATAAGGTATGGATCACAGGTTACTTAACACATAAATATTTATTTTTTACCGATTGATAAGAGTGGGAATCTCATCATGTATAGGTTATTGTGTTATGAATTCCAAATGGAGAATGGCTTACCTTTAGCCAGTGAGTAGTCCACTCGCTTCATAGTATGAGCGTATTTCGAATACGTAGAATAGAACCTGTAATAGTGGTTTCTAAAAGTACTATTTAAAAGAAACTCAGACTGTTACTACTACAATGTGGACTAATACTCTACCGCTTGAGTATGAGTTGGAGGTCTGACGAAGCTAGAAACATATACTTTGATATACTGTAATTGAGATTCTTTCATAGAACTAATATACTTATATGTTGAATATATGTGACTAATTAGTTAAGACAGACTTGTACAAGATAACTTCTACGCTATATCACCCCTTTTGACTATTCAAATGATCTAATTAATCAGGGCCCTAGAGAACATTACTTGGATGTTTACTTTAGGGTAGCTTCCTTGAAAAGTAAAAATATTTCAGGAGTCGTGGATCATTGGATTAGAGATCTAAGGAATGTAGATGTCTATTAGAGATGTGTTAGTACACTATTCCTCTCTAATTGCACGGTGATGCGTAGAGGGGTATTTTAGTCATTACACCTGTAGGTTGAAGACTTTTCTAATGCAACATTGTCCTTGATATTTTCTTATGGTGATATTAGGAAATATTTAAAATGCAAAATATAGCTATTTATATAGCAGGGGTATTTTGGTCATTTTAGTAGCCAAGACGATGTGTCTTTTGGTCCTCGGAGTGGCCCTTAAGTCATGAAGAATTTGGATTGAGGAATTGGTCTTAATAATTATGGGTTTTTATTTTATTAGTCTAATTTATTATTGGACTAGAATAAAATAAAAGGTCCGAAAGAGAGTATTTATTTTATCTAGTTTAAATGATTAATTAATTATTCAGGGCACAAGGCCCAGATTGAATAATTAGAAAATTAATCTAGATCTAGATAAAAGGTATGAAATTTTATTTAGTCTACTTAGGCTTGTTATTATTTATTAGGTTGTTTAATAAAGCCCAAAAAATAAATAATTGAGATTTATTATTTATGAGTGTTCAAGCCCAAGAATAAATAATTTATCTAGCCCAATGAATAAGACGAAGATAAAATAAAATTTATAAAAAATTAATTTAATTAATTAACAAAATAAAATAAAATAACGCGTGCAAGATAACAGAAAGCATGAAAGCTTTCTGCTTGAACGCATTATGTCTTTTCTCTCAGGCATCTATCCAAATGAATTGAAATAGGGAGGAATTGAGGGATTCTGTGGTTTTTTGGGTGAGTCACAGAAGCAAAGAAAAAAAATCACAGAAGACCAATGTATTCTCTAGGCATTCACAGAAAGCCAAACCCAATTTCAAAGAAGACCAAAGTTGATCAAAACCCAATATTCAGGCTTTCACTGGCTGCACTACGGGCACCATTTCAGAAGATCGAAAGCTTCGCGTGGATGAGACGCAGTAGACGTTTGCAAGGACGTAAGCCATTAGCCTCGAATATCATTATACAGACATCTACACTAATCCAAAGAGGGCCACTTCATCATAGAGGTAAAATTTTTGTTTTCCTAACATACCTCTATTTTCATTGTTTTTGCCATTTTAAGCCTTCAATTGGTATCAGAGCTATGGTTTGACAAATGTAGGAAGCATGTTAGGCTTAACTAAAATAAGAAAATATTTATTTTTTATTAAAATTTGTGATCCTTCATTTTTACTGGAATGGATAGTTTCACTATAAGTTTCGCGAGTGGAAGTATAAGAACAATGTATTTTGATTGCTTTCATAGATATTGTGTAGGTCCAGTGTTTTTTAAGGGCATAGGCGGTTGTTTGAATGAAAATGGAAGAAAAATCAGAATCTGGACGTAGAGAAGCATTTTGGAGAAGATGAACCGAGCCATCAAGCCGCCGAGCCGCTCCTTCTTGTGAGAGGAGCTGCAAGCCACGGCTCCAAGCCTTGCATGGCTTCAACCTCACTAGAATGGCTTCCTCACGAAAGCTTAGCTTTAGCTTCCGTGAGGAAGCAATTCTCCAAGATTGCCGCGGTCAGCAATTTTGACAACGGCAATGGATAGGTTGCAAGCAAGTTGCGGGCACCCGCCCGGATCAGGCCCATAGGTTCACCCATGGGCCATGATCCAGTGTGGCGGTGCATGGACCCGACTGAATAAAAAAAAATTAGTTTTTGGTCCCATACCAGGCAAAGTTATTTTTATTGCAAAATATTCTCTAATATTTTGCATGAAAAATAATAGTAAATAAAATTTTAGGATTAAACAAGACCATTAATTAATTAATATATTTAATTCTATTATTTGGACATTTAGACTAAAAAAATAGAAAAGCATGAAAACATTTACAGTTTTCTAGCATGCTTATTTCTTTTTGTACCCTATGTGCGCATTTTCTCAAAGACCAAAGTCTTTGGAAATTTTTGACAAAGAAAAGCATTTTTCTTAAAATCAAATGGTTAATTTTAATTCGGGCAAAAATTAATTCTTGGATATTTTCTCAAAAGATTTTTATCCTTGATATAGAAAATATATTAAATTTAGACATTTTTTGTGAATTAAAATAGAAAATCATTTTGATTGAATTTTAACAAGAGAAATTGTTTTTGTCAAAAATTTGAGATCAAAATCTCTCGAAAATTATATTGGAAAATTTTGAAATTATTAAGTTTATTAACTTAAATAAAATTAATCCATGGAAAATTTTCTCAAAGGGTATAAACCTTGACATAGAAAAATTATGGGTTTAGATATTATATTTTGAGTTAAAAAAAAACTTAATTGAAATTTTCAAAACATATTTTTCAAAAAAAAAACCCTTATTTTAAAATATTAAGTGAAAGAGGGGTTCCAACGGCCCTACGGTTTTCATCACGATCCTCATTAGAGATCGTGGGTCCCCTCGTGTTACCCTGGGAGTGAACCCGTATAGGATGGGGATATCACAAGGATTTAGAACTAATTGATGGATATAATTAATAACCTAGGACACGTGCTATGATCGGCCATCCCACGTTGGAAGTTATAGTGCAGGGAATGTCCATAAGAAATGAGAAGAAACGATCATCCTACGATGGAATTATCTTCTAGATCATTACCTAGAAAGGAAATTAATTTGTGGTGGTTAATACACTTAGCTTAGAAAGCTGTTAATCTTCCTAAGAAGCTATGTCAGTTTTTCTAAGAACCAAATTAATCATATTAAAGATAATAGTGATATGGTTAACTATTATCGGATTTAATATAAGAATAAAGTCACAAATTATTTTGTTTTTTCACAAACTGAACTTTCTTTTCTTTTCGATATTTCAGAAATGGTTGGTAGATGTTTTTTTTGTCCTTTGGTCGTTATTCTCCATGAGAATAAGCTAATGGGACCAAACTATATAGACTGAAAAAGGAACTTGGACATAATACTCACTGCTGAGGAGTATAAGTATGTCCTCTTTGAAACCTGTCATGTTATTGGGGAAGGTTCCACCACGAAGAAGCATGAGGCAGAAAAAGCATGGACGAAGGCCAACGAAATGGCTCAATGCTATATTTTGCCCTCTATGTCGAATGTGCTTCAATTAAAACATGAGCACATGGCTACTACATACGATATTAGCCAATCATTAGCCACGATGTTCACCGATAAGAGCCGGCCCGTACGGCAAGAGGCTCTTAGGACTATCATAAACACTAATATGGCTGAGGGAGTATCAGTCAGGGAGCATATGCTCAAAATGATTGCTGCTTTCGAAGAAGCGGAAGTCTTAGGGGCTATTATCGACCTCGAGAGCCAAGTGGACATAGTTCTCGAATCTTTGCTGGGCTCTTTTACTCAATTCAAGTTGAACTACAACATGAACAAATTGAATGTGACTTTAACTGAGTTGATGAAAGAGCTCCAGGTGGCGAAAAAGGTCATAAAGTCATAATCCAAGGCCATGATTGCAAGGACTTTTTCTTCTAGAACTGGGCCCAAGCCCAGGAAGTTCAAGAAGAAGAAAGAAAATACACAGGCCCAGCCTAAGAACCACCCAACAAGCCCAAAGGCAAATGCTTCAAATGCGGGCAGAAGGGACACTGGAAAAAAGAGTGTTTAGAACTTTAGGCCAAGAAAAATCTTACAGGTATTATTCTCTATCTGGAGTCTATTTCAATGGTTAGATCAACTTTCACTTGGATTGTTGATTCTGGTGCCACTGATCATATCTATAACTCCTTGTAGGGGTTTAGCAAGATAAAAAGACTACAGAAGGGCAAACATAGACTACGAGTAGGAAATGGAGCATAAGTATGAGCCCTTGCTGTGGGAGAGCTAGATCTTGTTTTTTATTGTAATAAAGTAGTTGTATTAAAGGATATTTTATATGTATCCGATTTCAGACAGAATTTTATTTCAGTTGCAAAACTAATAAATCATGGATATTCTGTTTCTTTCTATTTTGGTATTACTATCAAAAGAAATGGAGAAGTCTTATGTACAGGGCACATGTATAGAAATTTTTTTTTTTTAAATCCTACAAACAATCAAATAAATAACGCTCAATCTGAACCTTTAAGTAAGAAGAGAAAGACCAATGTCAATGACTCATATCTTTAGCATCTAAGGTTGGGTCATATTAACTCAACCAGGATTCAGAGGTTAACCCATGATGAGCCCTTAGTCTTATTAAGATTGAAAAGTTGACCTCAGTGTGAATCCTGCCTTATAGAAAACATGACCAAAATGTCTACTGATGTGTGTGGTTCTTTGTCTACTCAAGCTAGAGGGGGCTTTGAGTACTTCATCACTTTCAACGGATGATTAGACAAGGTTTGGTTATGTCTACTTGATGAGGCACAAGTCTGACTCTTTTAATAAATTCAAAGAGTTTAAGGCTGAAGTGGAGTGTCGGACAGGTAAACTGATCAAAACCTTACGATCAGATCGTGGTGGAGAATACCTCCTTGGTGAGTTTAAGGATTACATGGTACATCACGGAATAGTATCCCAACTCTCTGCGCCGGGTACACCCCAACAGAATGAAGTAGCTGAGAAAAGGAACAGGACATTAATGAAAATGTTCTGAAGCATGATGTCTCATGCTACTCTTCCAGTCTCTTTTTGGGGATATGCCTCGGAAACAGCGGCATACATTCTGAACTTGGCACCTTCTAAGTCAGTACCTAGGACACCCTATGAAATGTGGACTAGATGTAAGCTAAGTCTAAATCATCTTAGGATATGGAGCCGTCCAGCTTATGTACTGATCAAGGAAGATAAGTTAGAACTAAGATCAGAATTATGTTACTTTGTTGAATATCCAAAAGGGACAAAATGATGTTTCTTTTATCATCTTAAAGAGCAGAAAGTACTGGTAAGTACCAATGCTAGATATTTGGAGGATGATCAAAGTATTTCCACTAAAGGTTCAACAAGGTTGGAACTCGAGAAGAAGTTATCTTCGAAATCAACTTCTTCAGACCCGATTATGGAAGTAGAAGAGGCATAGCCTCAAGAACCTGTACAAACGGAGCTTCGTCGTAGTAGGAGGATATCTAGAGTTCCAAAAAGATAGACAGGAGAGACTTTTGAGCTGGTCTCTAACCATCAAGAACAAGATTCCACTAGATACGATAAAGCTATTGCTGATGCCAATGCAGATCTATGGCATAAAGCAATGAAAGTCGAGATTGAGTCTTTGTACTTCAATCAGGTTTGGGATCTTATAGCTTCACCTGAAGGGATAAAACTGATTTGGTGTAAGTGGTTATACAAGAGGAAGAGAGGAGCGGATGTGAAGGTGGAAACCTTCAAAGTTAGACTTATGGTGAAAGGGTATGTTTAGAAAGAAGGAATCAATTATCATGAAACCTTTTTCCCAGTAGCTATGCTTAAGTCCATCCGTATCCTCCTTACCATTGCATGTCATTACGACTATAAGATATGGAAAATGGATATCAAGACGGCATTTCTTAATGGCCATCTTAACAAAGACCTCTATATGTCCCAACCGAAAGATTTTATTGCTAAAGACCAGGAACATATGGTTTGCAAGTTTAAGAAGTCCATTTATGGACTTAAACAAGCAAATAGAACATGGAACATTCATTTTGACAACACTGTAAAGTCTTACGGTTTTATTCAAAACGAGAATGAACCATGCATGTACAAAAAATTGAAAGGCATAAATGTGATTTTTCTTATCCTATATGTAAATGACATTCTACTCATTGAGAATGATGTAAGGACATTGTCATCTACTAAGGTTTGGCTATCTTGTCAATTTAGTATGATGGACTTGGGAGAAGCCAATTACATTCTCGAGATTAAGCTTCTTAGAAATAGGAAATAGATAATGTTAAGATTATCCCAAGTGACATACATTGATAAGATGCTGGCCAAGTTTAGCATGGACTAATGCAAGGGAGTAAAAATCCCTTGTAGATATGGGTTGTCTTTTTGTTCTAAGGACTGTCCTAAGTCCTAAGAGGAAAAAGACAAGATGAGTAGGATTCCTTATATTTTAGCTATGGGAAGTCTCATGTACGCCATGCTGTGCACTAGGCCAGATATCTGCTTTGTTGTAGACTTAGTTAGCAGATATCAGTTAAATCCTGGGGAGGTTCATTGGCAAGCTGTAAAGCATATTCTGAAGTACCTCAATAGTACGAAAGATTATATACTGGTTTATAAGGCTGACGACTTGGTTCCTACTAGATATACAGACTCAAATTTCCAGGCGGATAAGGATGACAGAAATCCACTAGTGAATATGTCCTCACCTTGTCTGGAGGAGTTGCTTCATGGAGAAGTATTAAGCAATCTTGTATTGTTGACTCAACAATAGAAGCTAATTATGTGGTAGCTTCGGAAGCATCCAAGGAAGCAATCTGACTTCGGAAGTTCCTTTCAGAATTTAAAGTTGTGCCACATATGGACAGACCAATTGTGGTATATTTCGACAACTTTGGAGCAGTCTCACAATCCAAAGAACCCAAGAACGACAAGAAGGGGAAGCACATCCAAAGAAAATACCACCTAATTCGAGATTTCATTCAGAGATGGAAAATCGTGGTGGAATAGATAGCCTCAGAGAATAACTTAGCAGATCCCTTCACCAAGCCTTTGGCTAAGAGAGTCTTTCAGAGACACTTAGACGTCATAGGGTGGGCACCTACGGACTTTCTTAGTCTTAGAGAGCAAGTGAGAGATTGTTGGAATATATGCCCTCTAAACTAGATTATCTGATGTAATTATTGAATTTATTAATAAAAGAATTTATTCTCGAAATTTATTTATGAATTTACATTTTATTTGTGCATGATTTTTTTGTTTGGAAAGGACCCATTGTGTTTAAGCAAGTAATCCATGTGAATGGTAGTCTTTCACAGAAAGGTATGGATTACAGGTTACTTAACACATAAATGTTTGTTCTTAACCGATTGATGAGCATAGGAATCTCGTCATGTATAGGTTATTGTGTTATGAATTCCAAATGAAAAATCGCTTATATTTAGCCAATAAGTAGTCCACTCGCTTCATAACATGAGCATATTTCGAATACGTAGAATAGGACCTGTAATAGTGGTTTCTAAAAGTACTATTTAAAAGAAACTCACACTGTTACTACTACAGTGTGGACTAATATTCTACCGCTTGAGTATAAGTTGGTGGTCTAACGAAACTATAAGCATATACTTTGATATACTGTAGTTGAGGTTCTTTCGTAGAATCAATATACTTATATGTTGGGTATATGTGACTAATTAGTTAAGACAAACTTGTCAAAGATAGCTTCTACGCTATATCGCCCTTTCTAACTATTCAAATGATCTAATTAACCAAGGCCCTAGAGAATATGACTTGGATGTTTACTTTAGGGTAGCTCTCTTGAAAAGTGAAAACATTCCAGGAGTCGTGGATCATTGGACTAGAGGTCTAAGAATGGTAGATGTCTATTAGAAAGGTGTTAGTATAATATTCCTCTCTAATTGCATGGTGATGCGTAGAGGGGTATTTTAGTCATTACACCTGTAGGTTGAAGACTTTTCTAATGCAACATTGTCCTTGGGGTCAATATTTTTTTATAGTGATATTAGAAAATATTTAAAATGCAAAATATAGCTATTTATATAATAGAGGTATTTCGGTCATTTTAGTAGCCAAGACGATGTGTCTTTTGATCCCCATAATGGTCCTTAAGTCATGAAAGATTTGGGTTGAGGAATTGGTCTTGATAATTATGAATTTTTATTTTATTAGTCTAATTTATTATTAGACTAGAATAAAATAAAAGGTCCGAGAGAGAATATTTATTTTATCTAGTTTAAATGGTTAATTAATTATTCAGGGTACAAGACTCAGATTGAATAATCAGAAAAAATTAATCTAGATCTAGATAAAAGGTATGGAATTTTATTTGGTCTATTTGGGCTTGTTATTATTTATTAGGTTGTTTAATAAAGCCCAAAAAATAAATAATTGTGATTTATTATTTATGGGTGTTCAAGCCCAAGAATAAATAATTTATCTGCCCAATGAATAAGACCAAGATAAAATAAAATTTATAAAAAAAATTAAATTAATTAATTATTAATTTAATTAATAAATAAAATAAAATAAACAACACGGGATGGAACCCGTATTATCTCGCGTGCAGGATAACAGAAAGCATGGAAGCTTTCTATTTGCATGCCTTATGTCTTCTCTCTCGGGCATCTATCCAAATGAATTGAAATGGGAAGGAATTGAGGAATTCTGTGGTTTTTTGGATGAGTCACAGAAGTAAAGAAAAAAATCACAGAAGACCAATGTATTCTCTGGGCATTCACAGAAAGCTAAAGCCCAATATTCAGGCTTTCACCGACTGCACTACGGGCACCATTTCGGAAGGTCAAAAGCTTCGTATGGATGAGATACAGTAGACATTTGCAAGGACATGAGCCACTAGCCTCGAATATCCTTATACAGACATCTACATCAATCCGAAGAGGGCCACTTCATCACCGATGTAAAATTTTCATTTTCCTAACATGCCTTCGTTTTCATTATTTTTGCCATTTTAAGCCTTCAATTATAAGGATACATTTTCATCTATTGCCATGCTTAAATCTATTCAGATTTTCTTGGCCATTACATGTTATTATAACTACGAGTTATAGCAGATAAATGTCAAGACAACCTTTCTTAATAGGTATCTTAGTGAAGACATCTATATGACCCAGTCTGAAGTCTTTATTAAAAGCTAAGAATATATGGTCTGTAAGTTTAAGACGTCTATTTATAGGCTTAAAATAGCATCACATTCATGGAACATACGTTTTGATAAGACTGTAAAGTCTTATGGTTTTATATAGAACGTGGATGAACTGTGTGTGTATAGGAAAGTAGATGGGAATAACGTGCATTTTATGGTACTTTATATAGATGGAATTCTTCTCATTGAAAATGATGTAGGAACATTGTTATCTACAAAAGTTTGGCTATCAAGTCAATTTAGCATGAAAGATATAGGAGAAGCTAACTATATTCTTGGTATAAAATTTCTTCGAGATAGGAAGTAAAGAATGTTAGGCTTATCCTAAACTGCTTACATTGATAAGATATTGGCTAGGTTTAGCATAGATCAGTGTAAAGGGGCAATCATACCCTTTAGGTAGGATTAACCTTGTCTTCTAAATAGTGTCCTAATACACAAGAAGAAAATGAAAAGATGAGAAGGATTCCTTATGCCTCAGTAGTAGGAAGTCTTATATATGTCATACTTTGTACATTGTCAAATATCTATTTTGTAGTAGGCATGGTTAGCAAGTATCAGCCAAATTCAGGAAAAGAACATTAGCAAGCTGTAAAGCATATATTCAAGTACCTTAAGGGAACAAAGGATTATATGCTTGTTTACAGAGTTAATGATTTAATTCCTACCTGATGTGTTAAATTTAGGTATATAAAAATTATGCAATTATGTATCCATTCCCAATCAATTTTTAATTAAAATATAAATCTCAAATTACACATATAAGCAAGTACACACATAATTAAGCATAGTATAGAGAATTAACGAGTATCGATCCTCAAGGAACAAGTACACACTAATTATATTTCATTCACTGTCTAACCCACCAATTAAAGTGATAAAGAGCAAAAATAAAGGTTAAAGCTTAAAGTTAAAATATATACACAACTCTTGGAGAGAAAAACATGTAATTGAATAGTTACTCTTAAAAACATGACAATGAACTATTAGCAATTATCACAATTAATCACTTTTCCTTGCCATCATAATAGTAGTTTAATGTAGAATCCACTATCTCTAGAGTTATGGCATCATTATCTCTTAGTCAATTCTAATGGACATCTTTGTCTCACTAAAACAATAAAAAGATGCATAGAACACAAATCCTTAATAATTATCCCTATCTCTAGGTGATAATGACATGAAATTCATTAATTCCCATATCTCTAGGTGAAATCATCAAATTTTGTCTACTTAATCTCGACTTAATCTCTCTCTCAAGTTAGCTAAGAAAATAAATCAAGAATTGAGCAGTGAAGACTATCTTCTAACCTCCTTCTCAAGTTAATTAGAAGAATGGTCCAATCTCATCAATTCACCATTAAAAACAAGTAATCAAATACCAAGAAAAGTAATTAATTGAACAGAAGACTAAATTAAGTTATCATCATAAATCTAAAAATAATATCCAAATATAATTAAAACATTAATCTCATCATTATTCAAAGAAAAAGAAAACAAACGTCTTAGAAGACCTCATAGACAAGCCTTCTTCTTCCTTCTTTGAAGACTTCTTCGAAACAATGCTCCTTTAAGTGATTAATTCCTCTTCAATTAGTAACTTCAGCTTTGATCCTTGAATTCATATCTTAATCCTCACTGTTTTCTCGGTTAATAGTATATGTATCAAAATATAATTCATATACTCATTATGAGAATGGGAAGAGATACAAAATCGAATAGGATAAAAAAATATCAACTTGAATATTAATAGCACTAAATGTTTGTACAAACTAAATTTTACATCTATGGAGAGTTATAGAAATCGGAGGAAAATAAATAGGTGTATTAAGATTATCTTCAAAATTCATTTTATATAATTTTTGAGTCTTCCTAAAGAAGAACTAAAGATGCAAACCACTACTATTTCAAAAGTACTAAATTATAGGTCCAACACTCTTCCTTACTAGTTTATTCTGCTTTGACCATACAACCTTCTAATTTTCTTCTAGACTTTTATAGAGCATTGCAATCCCAACCTAACATTAGTTAGGTAAATTCCCTTGAAACTCCTTCAAAGATTGTCAACACATCTCAATTTTATTTTCTACCTCAGAGTGTAAGGATAATATTGGAGTAGAAAATAGTTGAAGCTAATATTTTTAGTAGAGAGATAATATTTGCATGGTTAATTCTTTGTTCTTTTGGGAATAAGAAATGTTTTAGTCATAGGACAAGGCTAAAGAATACATCCGAAGAAAGATAATTTTTTTTGAGAGAGTAGCAAATACAAAATCTCAAGATTTCTACACAATTGATTTCTAAATGCCTACTTCTACTACATTTATAAGTAAAACCTAATGATTACAAAGTTTACTATTAAAGACCTAAAGATTCCATCTTTGAACTATTTTCTAAAATATAATTAATACATGGTTTTAATTTCTAAAACTACATAATTACAAGCTAAGATAATGATATACATTTATCTATAAAATGATATAAAGTTATCTTGATGATGATATTAGGCTGCAATAGTCTTTCTATGAAGAATTTTTCTTCTTCAATCATTTGTCCATCTATTCTTATCTTTATCAATATTTTTCTCTATCCTCTTGTAGGAATATTTTTTATATTGATGTAGAAGTTGTAGTACATGCTGGACAAATATCTCGAGTATATTTTCTAAAATGACCAATTTTCTTTTGAGCTACAAGGCTAGATTTTATCTTTCTAGTATTTGTTAGTTTTATTTTCCATTGCAAAAATTTTGGCTAAATGTGGCGTGATTTTTTATGGTCCCAATCATGACTGGAGAAATGCTCTGCTCCCAACATACGTTATAAATCATCCCCCCCCCCCCCCTTTTTTTTTTTTTCTTTGATTCTATTTTAGAAATAATAGTCTTCAATCCAATTACCCTTTTGAAGTGTATCTCTTTTTCTCCATACTCTATCATATCTTCTCTGTCTAAATTAACCTTTATTTGAAAATTTTCTACTTTAGTTAATTGAATAAAATGGTAAGAATTATATTTCTCTGATCCTTCAAAATCTAGACCTACTGAGACAAATTTAAGCATCAGGATATGTTTTGGAGTTACAATTGGATTGTTAAAATAACAATCCTTAACTCCAGTAACTATTCAGGAAGGTAAACCAGTTACCTTTATAAATTTTGGGGATATATATATATATATATATATATATATATATATTTATATCGTATTTACTACACCAAAATTGTACCATTTTTTACACTTTGAATAAAATTTAGTCTTGGATAGACCCCAAAAAATCTACACACATAGTATATGTATTTTATAGTGAATATAACTCCTATATTATTTGGAAATGTTCTATAAGTAATACTAATGGTTCTTTTATATTATCGAGAATAATATTTCTCAAAGAGATCTATAATCTCTTTTAGGATCTCAAAGAAATATTATCACGAGCAACATTTTTACTAGGATCCTTAGCTTGTTGATCAACTGTTTGCTATATTTTTGAAGATATAGTGTCTGCAATATCTTCTAAAGGAGATGTAATTTCATCAATTATTTGGATTTGTTTGAATAGATCAAATAATTCTTCTGCAAAAACTCCATATCCTCGTATAATGATTATTTCAAGCTGCACATGACTTATAAGTATACCTAAAACCTCCTTAGGAATAGGAGCAAAGTTAGTAATTTTAATAATGTCATCAAAACACTGATGTAATTTATTGATCTTTTCACTCATATAAATTATGAGCTCTGTTATCTACAACTTCTTTCATGGGAGATCTTCCATCTAGAGTTAGGAAATCTAAACAGATATTCTTATCAGCTTTTACTAGAAATATAAAAAAAGCAACGAATTTAGATAAAGTCTACCATCAAATTAATCTTTTATGTTCAGATTTCAAAGATAAATTATTTAGTTAAGTATTATTGGTTTGTAGTAAGAATGTTTTTGGTAAAAAGAAGTAATAGAATTTACTATAACCTTTTACTACTAATAATAATTATTTTTCATTTATATGATATTGGCCTTTTGTCTCTGTAAAAATACCAGAGGTATATCTACAAACTTTTTTAGAAGAATTATAAAAAAAAAAATTAATACAGTGCTCTAACCATTTTTCAGAAGCATCTGTTTCTAGAATTAAATCATCATTGTCATTAAGTGAGGATAAAGGTGGAAATTTTTGACATAATCGTTTTATAACAACTTTTAGGAGCATCTATTTTTAGTACTAAATCATTATTATCGTTAGGTAAGGATAAAAGTAGAAGATTCTGACATAATCATTTTAATTTTTAACTTGACAAAATTAATTTATCAAAAAAGAAAATATATAATCTTTTTTGAAAAGTTTCTAAAAAGGTTTTCTTTTTCAACTAAGTTGGGATTAAAATCTGAAGCATAATTTAATATTCTCAAAAACTTTGAATTTATTTTTTATCTACAAATTTATCTAGGAATTGATTTATCTTTTCAACTATATGATGTTGTAATTCAATTCCTTATGAATTTATTTGAAAACTAAGGAATTCTATATCGAATAACTCAATTTGGCCTTTTTCTAAGAAAGATATAATCCATGTTGTAAACATATATCAACAAAAATAGTAAGATGATCTAAATGTTCAGGCATAGAATCATTAGCTATTAAAATATCATCAACACAAACATAACAAAAGGATAGAATTTAAAAATATTGTTCATTTTTTTGTTGAAATATATGTGGAACATTTTTTAATTCAAAATGCATTACTAATCATTCATATTGTCCTTGTGGAGTGGAAAAGGTTGTAAAATGAATTCTATCTTTATGTATTTTAATTTTCCAAAATCTAATTTTACAGTCAAATTTTGAAAATATCTTTTTATTATGGATTTGATTAATAAGACTTTCTTTATGTGGTAGAAAATATCCACCAAAAATAGTTTCATCATTTAATTTCTTATAATTTACTACCATTATAACTATTCCTCTTATATGTTTTGCATGGTTTCTTACCATAAATGTAGGAAAATAATAAGAAGACCTGTTGTTTTGTGTTAGTTTTAAGTCTAAGTGTTCTTTTAACTGTTTTGAAAATTCTTCTTGATCTTCAAGATTATATTCCATTGACTCTACTCTAATAATCTTATTATTATTTTTTAACTCTATTTTTGCTTCTTCTTTGTTTTTATCCCAAAATTCTCAAGGGGTTTTTAGAATAATAAAGACTTATCTTATGTTTAATATTTTCAAAAGTATCTTGAATTTGTATTGACAATATTTCTTTTTTATCTACCAATGTCTCAAGTTTTAATATAAGTCTTCCTTGAAATGTAGGGTTTTCCTTGTATCCCATATCATCATGCTAGGTTGTGCGAGGTTGAAAAAGAATTGAAGTTTTCCTTGAATAATCAATTTTTAGTTTATTGATTGCTATCTAGTTCTTACAGGGAGTTTTAAAGTGTATTTAGTTATTTATTATATCAAATCGAATTTTATGAAATAATTGTTAGGAATTATTTCTAAGTAAAATATCTGTAATAGTTTTATGAAAATAAAAGGGATGACATTTTATCAAGTATGATCTAACTGATATCTGAGATTTAGATATGCGTTTAGATAGATATATTTTATTGTTAGAAATATCAATGCCACTTTTTAGTGGCAAATCTTCAATATATTTAGTAGAAAAGCAATTGGATCTACATAAGTAAGAACTTGATCTACTATCTATATAATTTGTAATACCCCATCTATATACATAATCTAAATGAGTTGAGAATTTCACTCTGTCCTATGGACCAGGGGTTTTTATAACTTTAGTGCAAAAGACAACTCAAAGAAATAATCAAACTTATTACAGAGCTTTTCAAAACTTGTACAAAATCTTAGAAATATATAGAAACTAGTAAACAAAAGTTTCTAAAGTGAAATTAATAGACAACGGAACAATCTAAATCTTCAAGCACTAAAACTCGTAACCCTGTCAAGACTAGATCTCCCTAAAAACTATGATAAAAATTATGTGAGAAATATTTTTCAATAAGTCATGTGAGTGCTCATGTAGCTTTAAAATTTTTCATGATTCATGTTTAGTTTAAAGTGAGAGTTGTAAAATTCAAAATCTCATTACCAGTGTTACTAAGTGGTTATTTGTATGCATTCAATCAAATAATCAACGCTCAAATTGAAAATTAATCATACATTTATTTCAAAACAAATATTCATTTTCTTTTCTAGAAGTATGAAACTGCTCATAATTTATAAAGCAATTGAATTATGAAGCCCTGCATTATAATCCTGTTTGAATTGTCATGAAACCTTGCATCTTAACTGGATACTGTGAAACCCTATATCATAGCATCAATGGGTGATCAGCCCACTAGGTGAGTTGCTCCTCCTCCAAACTTACTGGTTATCTAACCCCAAGTATCAGTCTCACTTGGAACTGAGTTGCTAGCTGTGGACTGGCTTGACTTGCTAGTATAATCGCCTTATCTAGAAAGAGTTCATCTCTCGGAAGTAGCCTCCTACTGGAAAAGTACTCAATGTTTTACTTTCCCCTACTTAAGGATAAGCTTAAACAAATAATCTGCACAGTTAGCTCAAGTGTGTTTCCATGAAAATGTACATTATTCTATTCAAAAGCCATTGTTGTGCAATTCAATGTTTTGGTTTATACAACTATGCACCTAAAAAAACATTGATTTTGTCCCAAAGCTTGAAATTCATAAATCGTACATTAGAAAAAAGTTGTAAATCTCAATCCAAATTCACTTTGTATTAAAGCGTGTACAAATCAGTTGACAAATCATTCTACTGAAGTACTGGATTGCAAAAATTGAGCATCAGTTATCAAGAGGTTTTATGCAAAGACTTACTTACTCAGGTTTACTTAGTTACTCAATTTACTGAATTGCTCTCTGATGCTAAAATTCGACCCCGTCTAACAGAAGATCACAAAATCTCCATCAACAACTACTCTAATTGGTATACAATAATATACCCCAAAATTCAATTTCCACTTTCACCTACACACATAGATCATACTAAACAAGAACAACTAACATAACCACTGAGATCTCATCACCCCAACCATATATTCATTCAAATACATACAAAACATACTGATTCACAATAAACCTAATTTATGAATCTAACTATACTTATAAATAGATCTGATCCTCATGACACAATAAGCAATAAGCATTCATCTATACATGTTATAAGTATACCTTGCATCAATAAACTCCTGCAATAGACCCATTGAATCAATAAGAAGATGCACTATAATCAATTTAATATATATCATAGATCTGCAATAGGCATGCTTTCCCTATATATCAATTCTCGATCAAGCCTAATAACATACCATCACATACTACTAAAGAACAAAAACTCCTCATAGATCAGATTCTCACACTTCATATAACAAATAGCATCCAAACCATAGATTCAAACATCAAGAAATTCCAGGAGACACACGTAATCAATGTATAAAAGACTTCAAATAATTCTCTAAGATTTCAACTCTCATTTACATAGTTTTGCTAGTATAACAAATTAGCAATACCCAGTACACATGTACATACATAAACCTCTAGGAAACTGGAAAACCTTCATGCTTTACATCAAATAATTATGAAAACTAAAAGAAGAATATGAAGCAGGATTACTTGAATGAGGGATACTCCTTTAATCCCATGGAATGAATGTTGCTTTGCTATAGCCAAAGGGAGTTTTTAACCTTTAAAAGAAATGAGAATTGTGACTTTTGAGAGGGAGAGAAACCATATGTTGATCTAGAGAAGAGAAAAAGAAAGGATGAGGGCCAAGAGAGAGAAAGAGAAGAGATCTTTGAGAAGAGATAAGAAGTGTGAGTGTGTGAGTGTGTCTCGGCTTTGAGGGTATGGAGTAGAAAAATGATTGAATTCTCTTAGCAGGGTTGAATGTGCTTGTGTTTGAATAATGTAAATTTGGTAGCTTGTTTAGAAGATAGAGTATGTTATGAAAAGGGAGAGATTATAGGACTTTGAAAATCAAAATGGCTAATTGTGGTTTTAAATTGAAAAACTCTCCTTGATGTTAGAAGTTCTAAAGAATGGTCACCAGCTTATGTGTGCAAGTGTGTTTCAATTGAGAGAATTGTGAAGAAACCAAAACTATTGAGTGGAGGTATTGATGTAATTGAACATTTCAAAAGAATGAAGACCGATTAATTGTAGTGTAAATATGATGTTTGTTGAGATAACTAAGATGTATTCTTGGGAGGGTTCTTAGGAGAGTATGTTGGAGTTTTAGAAAGTCAAAGAGTAGGCTTCAAATTTTAAAATTCACCTAGAGGTTCTCCTGTGTCTCGGTCAACTTCCATGCAACAAGATGGAGTAGCTGATCAAGAAGAGAGATTACAATGGTGGCCAAAAATTGAAAAAGGGGAAAAGGAAGTTAGCTTAACCTTTTGGTGTGATTAAAAAAAAAAATGTAATGCTAGTCTAGTTGACCCTAGGTGATATGTTTGTAGAGTATTTCTAAGAGAGTCTTTAGGAAATTCTAAAGTTGAAAGGCCTAGATAGTGGCTATTCAAAATTCATAGATTCCAGAATCCTCCTAGAACTCAGTTAGCTTGATAAACAAAGGAGTAAAACTTTATGTTTTTACATATTAAAAAAGAGAATGACAGCTAAACAAAAAAACAAAAAAAAAATCAGATTTCATCCATTAACCACAATGCACAATTCTAGGAATTTGAGAACAATAGTATTGGTTGGTTAACAGATTTTAAAACTTGAATTAGTTGAAAAGTAAACAAGATAATTAGCATTTGAGATTTAAAAAAAAAAGAGTTTAGATACAAATTAGATTTTATCCCAATCTCCTCGTGATAAACTACATCTAAATTTTAGAAGTTCAAAGTGGTAGCTAGATAGTGGCAAGGCCAACCAAGGGAGTAATAAAAAAATAAGGGATTAAATAAATTTAATAAAAGTTAGGATTCAAACTCAAGTTGCTAGACATAAAGCACAAAGCTATAAGCATTAGACCACATTAGTCCTTGTTCTCTTCTACACAGAAATATCATTTCACTCACATCTCAACTCACAATACCTAATTATACTCACACACATAAAAATGTATGCACATAAATTAGATTAGTTCTCTCACCTTCACTCGAATTACTCTATTAAGCCTTAATTACACACTAGGTAAAAACACACAAAGCCATATAAAAAGTTTAAATGCACATAGAAAATGCTATACAATGCATGATCCCTCCCCTATTTCACTACCAAAATATCATGATTTGCAAAGGACAAATCCGTCATAGATTGAGAATTGCGACGGATTTGAGACGGAAATGGCCGTTACAAATAAGAGCATCGCAAACAGTGACGGGAGATTAAATCTACCACAAATAACGACACATTTGCGATGGCAAAATCACTGGTCAACCAAAATCATATGTGAAACCTTTGGCTACAGAATTGCGACGGATTTTATTCACCGTCGCAAATCCGTAGCAACTTGAGCTAGATTTGCGACGGAATAATTGCAAATTAAAATAACATGTGGAAAAAATTGCAAATCCGTAGCAAGTTATGATGGATTTGCAATGAAATATTTCCACAGTAAAATAAAATGGAAAAAAATCCACTTCAACGGAAAAATTACAAATTAAAATAAATAGGAAAATATCCATTGCAAATCCGTTGCAACTAGAGAGGGATTTGCAATGGAATAATTACACTTTAAAATAAATAGGAAAAAAATCTGTCGCAAATGCATAGCAAGTTGCAATGGAATATTTACACATTAAAATAAAAATGAAAAAATTCCGTTGCAAATCCGCAGCACCTTGCTACGGATTTGCAACGGAAAAATTACAAATTAAAATAAATGGGAAAATATCCATTGCAACTAGAGAGTGATTTGCAATGGAATAATTACAAGCTAAAATAATTGGAAAAATATCAGTCACAAATCCATAGCAAGATGCTACAGATTTGTGACGAAATAATTCCACATTAAAATAAATGGGAAAAAATCCATCGCAAATCCATAGCAACTTGCTACAAATTTGTGAGAGAATAATTACAATTTAAAATAGACGGGAAAAATATCTGTCACAAATCCATCGAAACTTGCTACGGAATAATTGCAAATAAAAAATTGAAAAAAATTCATCGCAAATCTGTAACAAGTTAAGACAGATTTGTGACAAAATTATTGACAACTAAATAAATTTAAAAAATCTATGACAAATTTTTAAGCATTTTTTCTCTTATATATCGAACATGTAATGTTGTTTAACGTTTAAAAATCTACGAAAGCAAATAAAATTCTGAAACCAATAACAAACTACAACAGGCCAAATCATTAAGTAAAACCACAATAATCCAAACATGTGTACATACATAAGTATCGTAATAGCTAAATAATATAAAGAATACAATCATGCATCTAAACGATTAGGAGCACTAGTTGAAGGAGGAGCGAGAGAACCATCAAACCCAGTACTAGGACCTAGATGATGATCAGGTGGCGAAACAAACAAATCATCATCATCCTCATCCTCATTCTCATTCTCAAACAACGAAGACAACTGTGGCACAACAACCCCCATCTTCTCAGACATAATTGCATCCAAGAAGTGATGCCCACAACTTTATGTTCAAAATTCTTCTTAATCCTCTCCTCACGATGCTTGTACTTATCTTCATGACTTCTCTCTCAATGCCTCCATCGATTCTCAACCTCCTAAACCCTCTGCTGAACCCTAGTCTCAACTATCTAGTCAACATCAATAGGGATGGATGAAGATGGTCCTAATAGATGAGACTGATGCATCTGCTCCATAATTCAAGTAGCCTCTGATCCCAATCCGTAAACACGACCCTTGTTGAATCCGCTAGCTGCCTCAATGATAATAGCCTTGTCATTTGGCATAGCAACGGAGCCGCTAGACTCCATCTGAGAGTAGCGCTCCTTGGTGACATTTGCCTTCTCTTGAAATAAAATGTGAGTTTATAAAAATTAAAAGAAGAATAACAATAAGTAATGTAAGAATAAATTGTTTTTACCAATATCTTTTGCGAACGCTCGCCCACGAACTGACCTTGTCTTACCCCAGTCTTGAACATATATAGTTTTTTGAACATGTCCAGGTACTACAAGAAAATTGTTAATCTGCCACAGAAATTTTCTATGAAAAAAACTCTGTGGCAATTTTGCCACGAAAAAATACAAGACATAGGAAACTGCCACGGTAATATAACTGTAGCAAATCCGTAGCTATTTGTCACGGACTTGCCATAGATATTGTAGCAACTAGAGATGCAAAGATGTTACCTCGCAGATCCATAGCAAAAAAAAAAAAAAGATAGGGAAAAAATTAACCACAGATTTGCGATGGAAAATGTCCATGGCAAAATGGTCAAATATTGATACAAACGTTCATGGCAAATTCGTGACAATTTGCCACGGATTTACCATAGAATTAATTACTTTCAAATAAATTTTGTGGCAAATCGGTGGTAGATTACCACAGATTTGCCATGGAACTAGTTAGGAAATACTTAATTCCGTGGCAGATTGCCACGGATAATTTATTTTCTAATTAATTACATTGTAAATCCATTTTCTTTTTTATTCTATTTTTTTATATTAATTTTTATTAATATTTGTTCCATACCTTAAAATTCTTGATCTTACCTTTAGTTGATTTGAGCAATTTTCCTTCTTATTTGTAGTTAAAAATTTTCATTTCCTTCTATCTTTCTATTTTTATTTTGACAACAAAAGCCATTGAAAATATCAGTGCAATTAACTATATTACCTTTTAGAATATATAAAAAATATATTAGGTAAAATAGAGATAAAAAGAATAAGAAAATTTTATTATGTGTTCCGTGACAAATCCATGACAATCTGCCACGGATTTGCCACGGAATACCATTTTAATTTCATTAATTATTTTCTATAGCAAATCCCTAGCAAATTGCGAGGGATTTGCCATGGATTTATTTTTTTCTTTTTTATTCTAATTTTTATTTTATTTATATTTATTCCATATAGTTTTTATTAAAATGGTCAAAAGTTTTATAAATATTTTCTTTATCTCTAACTTATTTATTCTTGAAAAATAATTGATACAAATTTAAAATAGAATGTAATATTTATGTGTTTCGAAATATATGTGTGCATTAAAATAAAAAATTCTAAAGATATGATATATATATATATATATATATATATATATTACAACAAAAGCCATTGGAAAATCGGTGCTATTAACTATATTGCCATTTAGAATATACAAAAAATATGTTAGGTAAATAATGATAAAAAGAATAAGAAAATTTTATTATGTGTTCCGTGACAAATCTATGGCAATCTGCCACGGATTTGCCACGGAATACCATTTTAATTTCATTAATTATTTTTCATAGCAAATCCATGGCAATTTGCCGCGGATCGTGTTAGTCCGTGGCAAATTCCTAGCAAATTGTAAGGGATTGGCCACGGATTTATTTTTTATTTTTATTCTAATTTTTATTATATTTATTTTATTCCATATATTTTGATTAAAATGGTCAAATGTTTTATAAACATTTTGTTTTTCCCTAACTTATTTATTCTTGAAAAAGAATTGATACGAATTTAAAATAGAATGTAATATTTTTGTGTGTCAAAATATATGTGTATTAAAATAAAAATATTAATTTTTTTAATATTTTAATACTTCGTTATAGAATGTAATATTTTAATATTTTTTATTATTTTATTAAAAATTAGAATACTTTGATTAAAAATTCTAAATTTATCAATTTTATTTTATTAAAAAAATTAAAATAAGTGGATTTAAAAAAAAACTGAATTTACGTTCAAAAAATGATTGTTTCACTTTCAGAGGTGCCTATCTTTGAAAATACTTTAGGTTTTCTTCAGTATTTTTGTAGATATTTTGTGAGATTACATGTCAAAGTATATTTGATTACCTAAAAATTTATATATATGAATATGCGTGTGTGTGTGTGTGTGTGTGTGTATACATATGAATATGAATATGTGTGTGTGTGTATATATATATATATATAGATTTTGAAATCCGTCAAATATCATACCCTTAATAAATATGTATAGAAATGAGAAGCAGAGGGGCAAGAGATCCTTAGCCCCAAGTTCAGAATACTTTTTGTATTATTACTCTCTTGTAAAATATTATGGAATGAAATCTCTTTTGAGTATCACAACTCGAGCCAAAGTTATTAACTTTTATATCTTCAGAACTTAAAAGTCTTACTTTGCTTTCTTACCTTAAGCTTTATAAGCCGGAAGTAGGAAATGACCCCCGTGCTGTGCTTTGTAAAACTGAAAGAGTCTAAGGAAGTTACCTGTTTGCATATACAAGCAGGTTGGGGCTGAAATGCCCGATAAAAGTTCTAAGGTGTGACCCGGTATTATCAAGGTCAAAGAGAAGTTTAGGTATGGAAGTATAGCGGACCCTTTCTGTTTTGATAATATAATCTGTTAATAATCTAACTCTTGTTGTGGTACTATTTTTCCATTAATGATTACAATCTCTATATTCTAATTATACTTTTTAGACTTTATTATAATATTCCCAGATAACTTTCCTAGAAATGTGTTTGTCTTGAATCGACATTTTTCGGCATCAGAAAATGGTATCAGATCCTTACTAGAATTAGATAATCTGGATATTAAACTAATGGAATCCAGTACCTCATTTGATTTTCATATAACCTTTTATAATTCAGAAATAATAGATAATGATTTTGAGAATAGATATGCCCAAGAATGGGATAATAATGGTGTACACATAATATTTACCTCTGAAAATTATATAGATGATACAGATTGGGGTTATAGATCTGATTAAAAATGCCTCAAAAACCCCCGTTAGACCAATAATTAGACAGAAACCTAATTTAGAAGATCTTGAAAAAATTCAAAGATAATTTAAGAGAATTAGAGACGAACTAAAAGTTATTTTTCCTGTATTTCCCTTAAGAACTTATATGCTTACTAAGATATCACAGATATTAAGCAATAGTGTAAGATATAGGAAGGAGCATAGTCCTAGATTAGAATATTTCAACCAACTAGATAATATAGAGGAGATAGATTTTTAAACTGTTTAGAAATTTTTGATGATTTAAGTTCATTTGATCAAGGAGAATCTAGTAATATTCAAAAGAAGGGATGGACAAAAATTTACAATTTTAACAGAATCGGATATGGCTACTAAATTAGTTAAAGATTTAATAGAGATAAAAAAAACAGCTATTATTAGTTATGGAGAAAAAATAATTTTAGAAATAGATACAATAACAGTTTTGATTAGGACTTTATTACAGCAAAAAGATAGAGAAAAGAAAAAAGAAATAATTATGGAAACAGAAAAAGAAACAAGAATAATAATACCAGATGAAAAGAAAGTTGCTTACAAAGACATTTAGAGAAAATGAATATACCAAAATGTTATAAAGGAAATGAGTAATACTAATACAGACGAAGTCCCTTCTGATATGGAAGATTTAATAACAAAGATTGGAAACACAACTATGCAAGATCAGTTTAGAAACTTAAAACCTGAAATAACTGAGATTAAGCCTGAATATAATCCAGAATATAATCTTAATATCTTAGATATTCCTAGTACTAGAAAAAATCCCTCTCAAGCTTTTGATAAACCTATAAAAGGATATGTTGGAATTAGTTTTATTATGCAACAACAAACTGATAAATTTACTCCTTTAGAAAAAATGAGAGCTAAACCTATTAATCCATTTGGAATACATTTAGATATAGACTGCATTACAAATGTTGAAGAAGCCATAGATAAATGGGAAACAACAATAAGAATAGCTATTACTGTTAATAAATTAGATAAAGAATCTATAAGACATTTTATACCCAGAAGTTTACTTAACAGTACAATAAGATATTGGCAGAATCTTTCAGAAGAAGTCCAACAGACTGTATTTGCTACTGATGATAGTTTATCTAATATTATTACTCGAGCTACAAAAGTATCAAAACTTAAATTTCTAGGAGAGAGTAATTTCTTCAAAGACCTAGCAACTACACAAAAATATTTAATAGCTTTATTAAGATTACAATTATGTGATATGTGTGAAATTGATAGATATATATTTGTTTTCCAAGATTATTATTACCATATTTATAATCAAGTACCTAATACATTATCATACGTACCTTTATTTTTTACTAAAATACCTTACCCTTGGGGACAAAAACTAACAGATACTTATAAACCAGGCAAAAATGATGCACTAGGAAAAAGGATAGTTCATTGTTGAGATAAATTAAGTGAATGGTGTGGAGATTCTATTTTAGCTAAATTAACTAGAGGATTAAGGAAAAAGATTTCATTATGCTGTGATAAACCAAAAGTACCATTAATGATAGGTTGTGATAGCCCTTATTATTATAATAAAGTAAAAAGAAAATATAAGAAAAAAGAAAACAATACAAGAAAAGATATTTTAAGAAAAGAAAAACCTAATATTATAAAAAGAGAAAATATAGGAAACCTCAGAAACCAACCTTTAAAAGAAGAAAGAAAAATGTTAAAGAATGCCAATGCTATTACTATAAAGAGCTAGGCCACTATGCAAATAGATGTCCTAAAAATTTTGATAAAAATATAAAAAAATGAAATTGATGAAGATATTCAAAGAATGATTGAGGAAGGAGAATCTATTCAAATAGATAGTTTTGAAGAATTAAGTACAGATGAAAGCATCTTTATTTTAACAGATATAGAATATACAGAATTATCTGAAGATGAATAGTACAAAAATAATTGAAATAGATCCAATAATAGATAAAGAAGAAGAATCTTCAAGAGAATATAATAAAGAAATACATATAGATAATAGAAAATTAAAATAGATACAACAAGAAAACTTTTCATTAACAAATTATTCAGGATTTCATGTTAATACACTGGAAAGATTAGGTATAAAACCTAGAAAACATCATCTTTATTACAGATTAAACATTCAAGAAAAAGCATTAGAGATAACTTTAACAAATAATAAAGTTATCATACCATTATTAACAATACCATTTTCTAATGCCGAAAAATGTCGGTTTAAGACAAACACATTTCTAGGAAGGTTATCTTGGAATATTATAATAAAGTCTAAAAAGTATAATAAGAATATAGAGATTTTAATCATTAATGGAAAAAAAGTACCACAAGAAGAGTTAGATTATTAACAGATTATATCATCAAAACAGGAAAGGGTCGACTATACTTCCATACCTGAACTTTTCTTTGACCTTGATAATACCGAGTCACACCTTAGGACTTTTACCGGGCATTCCTGCCCCAACGTACTTGTATCTGTGAATAAAGTAACTTCCCTAGGCTCCTTCAATATTACAAAGCACAACATTGGGGTCGTTTCCTACTTCTGGAGTATGAAGCTTAAGGTAAGAAAGCAAAGTAAGACTTTTAAGTTCTAAAGATATAAAATTTAATAGCTTTGGCTCGAGTTGTGATACTCAAAAGAGATTTTATTCCATAATATTTTACAAGAGAGTAGTGATACAAAGAGCATTCTAAAGTTAGGCTAAGGATCTCTTACCCGCCTACTTCTCATTTCTATACATATTTATAGAGGCTATGATATCTGATGGATTTCAAATTCTATTCCAATACATTTAAGAAATCATTTCCAAAGAGCTTAATTATGGATGCTGCTCCATGAGTCATCTATCATCTTTCAATTATCTATGCAGAGTCAGCTGTCCTTTTGCTGAGTCATTTGTCTTCTTTCAATTATTCATACCTGTCTTTTCATTATCTTCCAACTATCTTCATTCATCATCATAGGCACTAAGTAGTGGAGTCTTAGTGGTCTTTGATTGTTCTAAGTGCTTGTCACTTTCATTGGACCCATTGCTTTTCTGTGTGCAAGTCGGACAAATGCCACCTTCATGATTTCTGAACTGACATATTTTGGCTTGTGCCTGAGGACTTGATTGAATAATTCATTTTTCAAGGAATTTTATCTTTGTTTGTAGATATTTTTCTGCACTTGGAGGAGGAGTCTTTTTTTCAGGGCTGATCATGATAGAAGAATGCATTTTCTTCCCTCCATATGTGCGAAATCCTTTTTTGAAGGCACTTTTCATATTTTGTATTAAAACTCTTATTCCAATTGCCATTCTATAATGGCTATCTATTTCTTTAAATCTCCCATATTCTTTTTTATTATCAGTCTAGATAGAGTAGGGATAAGCTTTCCTAACTTGGATGAAATGGAATTCTGGATATCTTCATCTTCGAGGAAATCCGATCCAGCAGATACAAATTTCAAGTATAGAATATCATTTAGAGTAATTGTGCCATTGTGAAGAAAAAAATCTTTTATCCCTTCTTGTACCCAAAAAGGTAACTGGAATATTTCTAAAAAGCTTGGTGAAGAAAGATATATAAAATTTATTGCACCAAAATCATACCAGTATCTTATCTCCTTAGGAGAAGAATCCTGTAAATAATTTATCCTTGGATATACTCTAGTAAAATCCAAGTACCTATTTTCAGTATTAAAGAGATTGTATAGTTTTCTTATTATCTGTTGTTGTATCTTCATGGCCGGGAGTAACTTTCAGGGAATTTTTTCATGGAAGATTGTTGATTTCTCCTTCTGGGGTCGAAGATAAATTTCTTCCTCTTTTTCTTTTTGTGGGACTTTAGAGTAAGATCCCATATCTTAACATCTTTATTACGGATTAAACATTAAATAAAGAGCATTAGAGATAACTTTAACAAATAATAAAGTTATCATACTATTATTAACAAAGAAAGATATTGAGGATAAAATACAAAAGTTAAAACAAAAAATTAAAAAAAAAAAGTCTAGGATGGATACATATAGGAGCAATTCAAATAATTATAAAAGCAACATTTAAAGAAGGTTTAGATACACCACTAGATCTGGCAATAATGGATAATATAATTACAAATAGAAAAGAAGCATGTTTAGGAATTTTAAGAGGAAATTTCCAATATGAAAAATTAAAATTTAATATTTACCCAAGAATAGCCTATAATATCAAAAATAAAGATTTTGATAAAGCATTAAGTTTATTACAAAATTTTAAAAGGAAAGATTTTTTTCCATAAAGATAATAGACCTTATTCTATAACATATGCAATTTCATATGCTATTTCTAATACTCATCATTCTGATTGTTTTCATATAAAAGATATAATAGATTATCCTTATCTGTTTAGTGATGTGTCTATCAAGTTCAAGTACCAAGCTTACCAATAATAGAAGAAATAGATTCAATACCATTAAATCTATATTTGCAGGAAAAACTTTTGATAACAAGTAACCATTTACCACCAAGATTATCATTTACCCATACACATGTAATCAGTAATCCTATGAATAGGGTAAATAGTGGGATAATAATACCTCGTAATTATGAATTAAGTAATTATAAAATAAAAGGAGAATACTTTGATGGAATACAATTTAAACCTTTTAATATATTAATAGACATTGGAGCTAATGGAAATTACATCAGTCAGAAATTATGTACAAATTCACAAAAATTTCCTCTAGATAATCCACATCAATATACAAATTTTAATGGAGAAATACATGAAATAAATGAAATTGTAGAAATATTATTAAAATTTGGAACAGAGATTATTAATATTAGATTATTAATTGAAAATGTAGGAATGAATGATACTTTAGAAATTATGTTAGGAACTACATTTCTTGAGATAGTTAAACCGTATCAAATAACTTCATATGGTTTAAAAATAACATATAATGAAAAATTAATATAGATACCAAAATGACAAGTCCTTATAGTATTTATATATCAATAGGAATTACATATAAAAATTATAAAGCAGAGTGTTTTGCTACATATATCAATAGTGGATCAGGGTCATGTTTATGCCCTTCATGACTTCTGAACTAACATATTTTAGCTTGTGCTTGAGGACTTGATTGAATAATTCCTTTTTCAAGGAATTTTATCTTTGTTTGTAGATATTTTTCTACACTTGGAGGAGTCTTTTTGGCAAGGCTGATCATGACAAAAGAATGCATATTCTTCCCTCCAAAAGTGTGAAATCCTTTTTTGAAGGTACTTTCCATATTTTATAATACAACTCGTATTCCAATTACCCTTCTATAATGGATATATGTTTCTTCAAATCACCAATATTCTTTTTTATTATCAATCTGGATAGAGTAGGAATAGGCTTTCCCAACTTGGATGAAATGGAATGCTGGATATTTTTCAACTTCGAAGAAATTAAGTCTAGCAGATACAAATTTCAAGTATAGAATATCATTTAGAGTAACTGTGGCATTGTGAAGAAAGAAATCTTTTACCTGTACCCAAAAAGGTAATTGGGATATTTCTAAAAAGCCTAGTGGAGAAAGATATATTAAATTTATAGCACCAAAATCTTATCTCCTTGGGAGAAGAATCCTGTAAATAATTTATCCTTAGATATACTTCAGTAAAATCCAAGTATCTTTTTTCAATATTAGAGGGACTGTATAGTTCTCTCATTATCTATTGTTGTATCTCCACGACAGGGAGTATCTTTGAGGGAATTTTTTCAGGGAAGATTGTTGATTTCTCTTTCTGGGGTCGAAGACAAATTTTTTCCTCTTTTTCTTTCTATGGGACTTTAGAGTAAGATCCCATATCTTTTATTTCAGACTTTTCTATGATAGTTTTAAGCAACTTATTATTCATTTCAAAATTATTTACTTAGTTTTTATCATTTTGCTCTCAGACATTAATACATCTATAACTTCTTTTGTCATACTTGGAAGCTATGCAATATCAATAATGTCCAAAATATTATCTTGTAAGCTCAGAACTTGATTTCCATGTCTTCTAAAAGTTTAAAGATCCTTTGTTTAGAATTGGCCATCCTGAAATACACATAAAGACATATCTATTCAAATATTAGATTTTATTTCAAAATATTTTTGCCAGATCAAGTCTTTCTTAGCTTGATTAATGTACACGAGATAAGACCGTGGGTGATATCTCCTGAGTTTTTTGAGTTCATAGTCAACAATATCAAGATAAGCATAGTATTGATCTAAAGTCTCTAAAGTATCAATTGTCCCTTTAAAGTAATGATAGCATCTAGGAGTAATTAACTCTTGAAGAGCGTAATAATAGCGTGTTGATTCAAATACCATGCTTTGATACCATTTGCAACACCCCATATTTCCATAATGTAGTGGGCTACAACTTTGTGGGATGTCGCCCTATTTGATTGCTCAGACAAGAGGTCTTTATAACGAACTTTACTCAAAAGGCAGCGGAAATTTTTTTCCAAAATATAAAAGTACAAGAATTTAGCTTCTGATACATACACTCACGAGTATAATAGGTCTAAGATGTAGCATGAGTCCTTGGGAGTCCACCGCACTTTCGTTGAGCCTCTAATCCTAAATTTTTCAAAAGATATAACACACGTGTGAGTGTAACGCTTAGTGAGTCCCATGTGTGCTAGTGTTTTATGAAAGAATCAGAGCATATCAAAACCTTTGGGAAAAAGCATATCATTTTCCTACCAGAAGCAATTCTTGAACTTTCAAAAGAATAGTTTATTTAGAACTCAATAATTTTTGAAAAACTGTATTTCAATTTCAAACTATAGCCCCGATTCCAAAATCACAGGAACTCTTTTTTAATAGAAGGTCGGCCTGTATGCAAAGCTCACAAGGCTTCGCCTTCAGCACCACGTAACATTGTTCTTAGACCGTAGCCTACAGCACTCAACCGTGCGTCGTCGGAAGGGTAAGTACACTGCAGTGTACTACTGAGAATTAAGTTAGTGTTTACGCCAAGTATTCAAGTTTGTGCATATGCAAAGTATTCAAGTTAGTGCTTACACCAAGTATTCAAGTTATTGCATATGCCAAGTATTCAAGTTAGTGCTTACGCCTGTTGGAATATATGCCCTTTAGACTAGTTTATCTGATGTAATTATCGAATTTATTAATAAAAGAATTTATTCTCAAAAGTTATTCGTGAATTTATATTTTATTTGTGCACAATTTTCATTTGGAAATGACCCATTGTGTTTAAGTAAGTAATCCATGTGAATGGTGGTCTTTCACAATAAAGTATGGATCATGGGTTACTTAACATATAAATATTTGTTCTTAACCGATTGATAAGAATGGGAATTTCATCATGTATAGGTTATTATGTTATAAATTCCAAATGGGGAATGGCTTACCTTTAGCCAGTGAGTAGTCCACTCACTTCATGGCATGAGCGTATTTTGAATACATAGAACAAGACTTGTAATAGTGGTTTCTAAAAGTACTATTTAAAAGAAACTCAGACTATTACTACTACAGCGTAGACTAATACTCTACCGCTTGAGTATGAGTTGGTGGTCTAACGAAACTAGAAGTATATACCTTGATATACTGTAGTTGAGGTTATTTTGTAGAGCTGATATACTTGTATGTTGGGTATATGTGACTAGTTAGTTAAGACAGACTTGTACAAGATAGCTTCTACGCTCTGTCACCCCTTGTGATGTTCAAATAATCTAATTATCCAAGGTCTTAGGAAACATGATTTGGATGTTTACTTTAGGATAGTTCCCTTAGAAAGTGGAAACATTCCAGGAGTCGTGGATCATTAGATTAGAGGTTTAAGGATAGTAGATGTCTATTAGAGGGGTGTTAGTACACTCGTCCTCTCTAAATGCACGGCAATACGTAGAAGGGTATTTTAGTCACTACACCTGTAGGTCAAAGACTTTGCTAACGCAGTATTATCTTTGGGGTTAATATTTTCTTATGGTAATATGAGAAAATATTTAAAATGTAAAATATAGCTATTTATATAGTAAGGGTATTTTGGTCATTTTAGTAGCCAAAGGGATATGTCTTTTGGTCCTCGGAATGGCCCTTAAGTCATGAAAGATTTAGGTTAAGGAATTGGTCTTGATAATTATGGATTTTATTTTATTAGTCTAATTTATTATTGTACTAGAATAAAATAAAATGTCCGAGAGATATTATTTATTTTATCTAGTTTAATTGATTAATTAATTATTCAAGGCCCAAGGCCCAGATTGAATAATTAGAAAATTAATCTGGATATAAACTAGATAAAATGTATGAAATTTTATAGTGGTCTATTTGAGCTTGTTAATTATTTATTAGGCTGTTTAATAAAGTTTAAAAAATAAATAATTGAGATTTATTATTTATGGGTATTCAAATCCAAGAATAAATAATTTTATCTGGTCCAATGAATAAGATCAAGGATAAAATAAAATTAAATATATATATTATATTAATTAATTAATTAAAAAAAACAACACGGGATGGATCTCATGGTGTTTTGCGAGAAGGATAACAGAAAGCTTGGAGCTTTCAATTTTCACGTTAATGGCCTCTCTCTCGGTGTGTTGATATGAAAGGAATTGAACGATTGAAGTCGGTGTGCTTTTACTTTTTCAATCACAGAAGCAAAGTAAAGACTAGGCTCTTCGTTGTTCATTTTCATTCACAAAAAACAAACCCATTCACAGAAGCCTTCAAGGCTTATCAAAACCCAACATTTATGCTTTCATCGGCTGTGCTACAGGCATCATTTCAGAAGATCAAAGGCTTTACATGAATGAGACTCAGTAGACGTTTACAAGGGCATGATCCAATAGCCTCAAGTATCCTTGTACAGGCATCCACATCAATGTGAAGAGGGCCATTCAATCACAGTAGGTAAATTTTTCGTTTTCCTAGCATGTTTTTGTTTTGATGATTTTTGCCATTTTAAGCCTTCAACACCAAGTATTCAAGTTAGTACATACTCCAAGTATTTAAGTTAGTGCTTATGCCAAGTATTTAAGTTAGTGCATACGTCAAGTATTCAAGTTAGTGCATACATTAAGTATTTAAGTTAGTTATGTATTAGATTTAAGGACTGACAAGTTCAAGAAATCAAGAGTTTAAGATTTATATTGTTCATCGTGTTTCTAAATTCGTATAGAAGGCTCACACTTGAGCACATCAGGAAACCATTCTCCATATTAGGAAAAACTTGTTTTTAGGGAAAAAAATCATTTTTCAGAATTTGATCCGACAGACTCGCAAATTAGATAATAATTCTCATAGGCTCCACAGGGCCAATTAATTCATTCCATAGGCACATCAGGCCAATAAAATAATTTTCGGGATCAAAATATCGTTTTTCAAAAGTCAATCTCATATCGAGAAATCATTTTCCAAAATCATGTCAAAATAGGGTAAATAGTTCTTTTCATACACCAAAATAAGTTTCTAAGTGTATTTGAGTCATTTTACCCGTACTCAATCACAAAAGTATTTCCAAGGGCATTTCGATCATTTACCGAATATCCAATTCCAAAAATTTTCATAAAACATTCCAATAAGGACATTTGGATCATTTTCCAAATACCTGATTCTAAGCGGAACTCTTTCCAAGAATCCAGAATTCTAATCCTAAAAGAGGATTAAATTCAAAGTTTCTAAATATATTTCTATAAAATATTCTAATAAGGGCATTCTAGTCAATTTGTAAATACCCGATTCCAAATATAACCATTTTTCGAAAATCCCAAGTGTTTAATCCAAAAAGGACCAAATTTACAAATTTCATGCTTCAATCATCCATTGAGGTTTCCAAGCCAAATATGAAGTTCATTCGAGCCCAAAGTGGCATAAGAATAAATCTTATTCAGATAACCTTAAATATATTTAGGAATTTCTAAAATAGAATAAAACGTAGCATTTCATAGAAAATAAAGCACACTAGCTTTCAAAGGGTTTTAAAAATCAAAGGGACTCACTTCGCGTTCTAATTGACTTTTCCCGTTCATGGCCATTCGACCACCGTTTCCAATGTACCGTTGGCCGTTTACTGATAAACCTACACCAAACATCATTTTTAGATTAAATCATGTTTGGTTGAAAAGAAGCCGACGTCCCCGACGGTTAGCCAACGATTAAGGAAAACGTCCAACTTTCGTTCACGTTATTGTTTTCATCGTTTGTTCAATTCTTTCATTTTAATTTTTCCATATCCTTTCTCCTTTCATGCACAAGGGATTCACTCCATATTTCTCATTCATTTCATCCCAAATCACACAATTATTCTTCCTTAAGTTCATTTACTTCCCAAGCAAAATCCTGAAATTTTACTACTTCAACACATAATTTTGTTTCACACATAACTTTCAATCAACACCTCTGATTTGGCTCTATGATATATCAAAATGACTGTAAGACTCTTAAATTTAATTCTATGTAAGCCATTTTCTGATTCCTGGTTCCTGTGAGACGTTACAGGAAAAAAACAGCCCTAGTAGTTTTCTGATTTTTAATCCATTTTCACAAAACAACTCCACCTACTTGTACTTCTTGATTTATAACACCTATATAATCCTTAATCCACTTCATTTTATCTTCAAACAACCTTAATTCTTCAGGTATTTAGGTTCAAGAAGCCACTAAGTTCTTATGAGAATAACATATAATCAACATCAACATTAAAAACAATCATAATTCATTTTCTTTAACGTTTAACCCCATTTTTATCCCAATTCTACCACCTTTCTTCGCAATCATGAACAACCCTTTAGATTACCATTCAAATACCCTTATTTACCATATAAAATATAGCTTACATATCCTTCATCCAACCGGTACACATACTTGCGCACACAAAGTCTCACATAGTACATAATAATCACTTTGATCATCACAATTCTCATGTTTTCATGTTATAATTCATTTCAAAATAATCACCATAACAAATTCTACAAATTTAAACTTTGAAGCATAGGATTTTACCTTGTGTATAAGATGTTCTAGCTTGAATTTTGCTCCAAGAATCACCGAACTCTCAAGAACACAACTTTTTCTCTCCTTTTTTCAATTTTCCTCAATTTTCTCTATCTTTTCTTTCATTTTTCTTTCATTTCTCTTCCTTTTCTTTCTGACCCTCTTTATGGACGAATTTCCTTGCTGAAATTCAGCTCTTCCACCGCCAAACATGGTCTAAATTGGTGACCATTTTGTCACAAATTGTGGGCTATCCGCCACGTGTCGCAATTTTATTTGTCCACATATTTTTATTTATTTTGAAAAACTTATTTTATAAGATTTAGCTTGTATGAAATCTCATACAACCTCTCATAATGTGACACATGTCCCTATCCACCAATCACATAGCGCCACACGTCCAAGTTTTACCCCTATTTCTAATTTTTCTTAGAAATGACCAAAATCGAGTCCGAAGTGAAACTTCACCTTTCAACTCCAAAAATTCTATTAAATCCATTGGTAATACTTAAATTCTCTAATTCTTGCTCAGTTTGGTCAAATTTTCGATTAAAGTCACGAGCGTGATCAAAATGATGAAAATGCCCCAAATAACCCGAATAACTTATTCTACACCAAAACGTACATTTCATTACACTAATCAATGTTATTTATTAGCATACCCTCAAATTCTTATTGTATTAACAATATTAGAGTTCCGAAGATTTAGGGTACAGGTAGAATAAATCCAATAATTACATCCAAGTTTCGGCAAAATGTTATTACACCAAAATATTCGTTTCATTACATCGATCATCTTTAGTTCTGGCCGTTGATACAAATTCTCATCCTATTACAAGTAATAGCTAATCAAAGGTAAAACGCCAGGGTATTACATCCTTCCCCCCTTACAAAAAATTTCGTCCTCAAAATTTAGATTTGCCTTAATTCCATCAAACGTTTATTTCTAATTTCTTTTACCATCTACTCCTTCTTTACTCTATATGAATCCTAATGGGTCCTTTGTTTTCCTGTGACTCTCTAGATTTAAATTCCTCATGAGCAAAGGGGCCATCATCTTGTTTCTTAGTATATGGACAACTGGCTAAAGTATGTCCCATTTTCCCACATTGATAACATGGTCTATGTCTCTTCCAATACTGCTCATAAGTGTGTCTGCCCTTGTGACGATAAGTGCATTGAACATATTCCATTATTAATATTAGATTATTAATTGAAAATGAAGGAATGAATGATACTTTAGAAATTATGTTAGGAACTACATTTCTTGAGACAGTTAAACCTTATCAAATAACTTCATATGGTTTAAAAATAACATATAATGGAAAATTACAATACATATCAAAATGAAAAGCCCTTATAGTATATTCCAATAGGAATTGCATATAAAAATTATAAAGCGGAGTATTTTGTTGCATATATCGATAGTGGATCAGGGTCATATTTCTGCAGAGCATATTGTTTTCCTAAGGAATGTCATCAATCATTAAAACCAATTAAAGGAAAAGATATTTCAAATAACCTTATTGAAATCTCTTCAGGAATAGAACAACCCATAATTTTATTAGGATCTTTTCTGATTAAATGTCCTCCATTTTACTTTTATAATACTGGTTTAGACATTTTACTTGGTGATAATTTTCTACAATTGTTCCATAAAGTAATATTTGATACTCTTGCATACCAAATACATTTTAAAACTCCTTGTCATCATTAATTGTTGTTAAAAGACTTTTAAAAAAAAAAGCTTATACTAAACCATTCCCCATTAATTTTATCCCCTGCACAGCTAAGCATGGTGATATTGGATATAGTAAAAAGTCGATTTTTCCTAAAGGAATGACTTTGTTACAATATCAAATTGAGTTAAGATTATTAGACATAGATATAGAAAACATTAAATCAAAATTAAGACAGTGTTATACTGAGAATCCTATTCAATTTTGGGATAAAAATAAGATAACTGCTAAACTAGAGATGATAGATAAAGATAAGATCATTAGGGTAAAACCTATGAGATATAATGAAGAAAATCAAAAAGAATTTAATGTACAATTAAAATAATTATTAGATGCACATCTAATACGAGATAACCATTCTCCTCATAGTTCTCCAACTTTTATTGTAAGGAAACACGCTAAAATTGTTAGAGAAAAAACTAGAATGGTTATAAATTATAAAAAAATTAAATGATAATACTATTTTTTATGGTTATTTTTTACCTCATAAAGAAAGTTTAATAAACTGGACAAGAAATAAAAAGATATTTTATAAATTTGATTGTAAAAGTGAATTTTGGCAAATTAGAATAGAACCAGATAGTATTAAGTATACATCATTCTCTACTCCTCAGGGACAATATGAATGGTTAGTTATGCCCTTTGGATTAAAAAATGCACACTCAGATATTGCAAAGAAAAATGGATAATATATTTAAACCTTATGATTTTATATTTGTATATGTTGATGATGTTCTTATTGTATCTAATATAATAGCATCTCATACTATACATTCAAATGTATTTTGTGATTTATATATTAAGTATGGATTAGCTTTATCTGAGAAGAAAGCTAAATTAATTCAAGAAAAGATAAAATGATGATAGAATTACAACCTCATATTTTGGAGAAATTAAGTAATTTCCCAAATAAATTAATTGATAAAAAAACAAGTTCAAAGCCTTTTAGGAATTTTGAATTATACTTTAGATTTTATAGAAAATCTTGCTAAATTAAAACAACCCTTACAAAATTTACTAAAACAAAATAAATTATTTATTTTTGATTCCACATTAGAAAATCATGTTAAGAAGATTAAACAAATATGTAATGCTTTACCAAACTTACAATTGCCTGTAGAAATAGATGGCTTAATTTTAGAAACTGATGCTTCTGAAAATTATTGGAGCGGAGTTTTGAAAAAGAAAGATGAAGATAAGGAATTAATATGTAGATATTGCTCAGGAACTTTCAATGATACACAAAAAAGATACCACATTAATGAAAAAGAACTATTAGCTGTTGTTAAAAGTTGTCAAAAGTTTTATTACTTCCTTTTACCAAAAATATATTTATAAAGAACCGATAATACACAAGTAAAAGCTTTTATAAGAAATAATTTACTCTCTAAACCTGAATATAAAAGATTGATTAGATGGCAGACTTTATTAGCAGAATATCAATTTGATATTGAGATTATAAAATCTAACAAAAATGTTTTAGTAGATTATTTGACCAGAGAGCATGGTATTTGAATCAGCATGCTATTATTACGCTCTTCATTTTCTAATGCCGAAAAATGTCGGTTCAAGACAAATACATTTCTATGAAGGTTATCTTGGAATATTATAATAAAGTCTAAAAAGTATAATGAGAATATAGAGATTGTAATCATTAATGGAAAGGTAGTACCATAGCAAGATTAGATTATTAATAGATAATATCATCAAAATGGAAAGGGTCTACTATGGTTCCATACCCGAACTTTTCTTTGACCTTGATAATACCGGGCCATACCTTAGGACTTTTACCAGGCATTGCAGCCCCAACCTGCTTGTATCTGCAAACAGGTAACTTCCCTAAACTCCTTCAGTATTACAAAGCACAGCACTAGAGTCATTTCCTATTTCCAAGGTACACAGCTTAAGGTAAGAAAGCAAAGTAAGACTTTTAAGTTTTGAAGATATAAAAGTTAATAACTTGGGCTCGACTTGTGATACTCAAAAGAGATTTTATTCCATAATATTTTACAAGAGAGTAGTGATACAAAGAGTATTCTGAAGTTGGGCTAAGGATCTCTTGCCCCGAGGTTCTCATGTCTATCCATATTTATAAAGGGTATGATTTCTGACGAATATCAAAAGCTATTCCAATACATTTAAGAAATCATTTTCAAAGAGCTTAATTATGGATGCTGCTCCATGAGTCATCTGTCGTCTTTCAATTATCTATGCAGAGTCAGTTGTCCTTTTGTTGAGTCATTTGTCTTCTTTCAATTATTCATACCTGTCTTTGCATTATCTTCCAACTATCTTCATTCATCATTGTAGGCACTAAGTAGTGAAGTCTTAGTGGTCTTGGTTGTTCTGAGTGCTTGTCACTTTCACTAGACCCACTGCTTTTTTGTGTGCAAGCCGGACAAATGCCACATTCATGATTTCTGAACTAACATATTTTAGCTTGTGCCTGAGGACTTGATTGAATAATTCCTTTTTTAAGGAATTTTATCTTTGTTTATAGATATCTTTCTGCACTTGGAGGAGTCTTTTTGGCAGGGCTAACCATGACAGAAGAATGCATTTTCTTCCCTCCATGTGTGTGAAATCCTTTTTTAAATGCGCTTTCTATATTTTGTAATACAACTCTTATTCCAATTGCCCTTCTATAATGGATATCTGTTTCTTCAAATCTCTGATATTCTTTTTTTATTATCAGTCTGGATAGAGTAGGGATAAGCTTTCCCAACTTGGATGAAATGGAATGTTGGATATCTTTCATCCTCAAAGAAATCCGATCCAACAGATACAAATTTCAAGTATAGAATATCATTTAGAGTAACTGTGGGATTGTGAAGATAAAAATCTTTTACCCCTTCTTGTACCCAAAAAGGTAATTGGGATATTTCTAAAAAGCTTGGTGGAGAAAGATATATTAAATTTATAGCCCCAAAATCATACCAGTATCTTATCTTCATGGGAGAAGAATCTTGTAAATAATTTATC
The DNA here is from genome assembly GCA_026120185.1 of Voacanga thouarsii. NCBI lineage: Eukaryota > Viridiplantae > Streptophyta > Magnoliopsida > Gentianales > Apocynaceae > Voacanga > Voacanga thouarsii. The sequence goes on along the minus strand of JANUWF010001872.1, from coordinate 144,275 downwards.
CTTGGATATACTCCAGTAAAATCCAAGTATCTATTTTCAATATTAGAGAGACTATATAGTTCTCTCATTATCTGTTGTTGTATCTCCACGACAGGGAGTATCTTTGGGGGAATTTTTTCAGGGAAGATTGTTGATTTCTCTTTCTGGGGTCGAAGACAAATTTTTTCCTCTTTTTCTTTCTATGGAACTTTAGAGCAAGATCCCATATCTTTTATTTCTGACTTTTCTATGATGGTTTTAAGCAACTTATTATTCATTTCAAAACTATTTATTCTAGATTTTATCATTTTGCTCTCAGACATTAATACATCTGTAACTTCTTCTTTCATACCTGGAAGCTGTGCAATATCAATAATGTCCGAAATATTATCTTGTATGCTCAGAACTTGATTTTCCATGTCTTCCAAGAATTTAAAGATCCTGTGTTTAGAATTAGCCATCCTGAAATATACATAAAGACATATCTATTCAAATATTAGATTTTATTTCAAAATACCTTTTCCAGATCAAGTCTTTCTTAGCTTGATTAATGTACAAAAGATAAGACCGTGGCCGATATCTCCTGAGTTTTCTAAGTTCATAGTCAAGAATATCAAGATAAGCATATCATTGATCTAAAGTCTCTAAAGTATCAACTGTCCCTTTGAAGTAATGATAGCATCTAGGAGTAATTAACTCTTGAAGAGCATAACAATAGCGTGTTGATTTAGACACCATGCTTTCTGGTCAAATAATCTGTTAAAACATTTTTGTTAGATTTTATAATCTCAATATCAAATAGATATTTTGCTAATAAAGTCTGCCATCTAACCAATCTTTTATATTCAGGTTTAGAGGGTAAATTATTTCTTATAAAAGCTTTTACTTGTGTATTATCGGTTCTTCATAAATATCTTTTTGGTAAAAGGAAGTAATAAAACTTTTGACAGCTTTTAACAACAGCTAATAGTTCTTTTTCATTAATGTGGTATCTTTTTTGTGTATCATTGAAAGTTCCTAAGCAATATCTACATATTAATTCTTTATCTTCATCTTTCTTTTTCAAAACTCTGCTCCAATAATTTTCAGAAGCATCAGTTTCTAAAATGAAGTCATGTATTTCTACAGGCAATTGTAACTTTGGTAAAGCATTGCATATTTGTTTAATGTTCTTAACATGATTTTCTAATGTGGAATTAAAACTAAATAATTTATTTTGTTTTAGTAAATTTTTTAAGGGTTGTTTTAATTTAATAAGATTTTCTATAAATCTGAAGCATAATTCAAAATTCCTAAAAAGCTTTGAACTTGTTTTTTAACAATTAATTTATCTGGGAAATTACTTAATTTCTCCAAAATATGAGGTTGTAATTCTATCATCATTTTATCTTTTCTTGAATTAATTTAGCTTTCTTCTCAGATAAAGCTAATCCATGCTTAATAAATAAATCACAAAATACATTTGAATGTATAGTATGAGATGCTATTGTATTAGATACAATAAGAACATCATCAACATATACAAATATAAAATCATAAGGTTTAAATATATTATCCATTTTTCTTTGCAATATCTGAGTGTGCATTTTTTAATCCAAAGGGCATAACTAACCATTCATATTGTCCCTGAGGAGTAGAGAATGATGTATACTTAATACTATCTGGTTCCATTCTAATTTGCCAAAATCCACTTTTACAATCAAATTTATAAAATATCTTTTTATTTCTTGTCCGGTTTATTAAACTTTCTTTGTGAGGTAAAAAATAACCATCAAAAACAGTATTGTCATTTAATTTTTTAATTTATAACCATTCTAGCTTTTCCTCTAACAATTTCAGCGTGTTTCCTTACAATAAAAGCTAGAGAACTATGAGAAGAATGGCTATCTTGTATTAGATGTGCATCTAATAATTCTTTTAATTGTACATTAAACTCTTTTTGATCTTCTTCATTATATCTCATAGGTTTTACCCTAATGATTTTATCTTTATCTATCATCTCTAGTTTAGCAGTTATCTTATTTTTTATCCCAAAATTGAATAGGATTCTCAGTATAACACTATCTTAATTTTGATTTAATGTTTTCTATATCTATGTCTAATAATCTTAACTCAATTTGATATTGTAATAAAGGTGTTCTTTTAGGAAAAATCGGCTTTTTACTGTATCCAATATCACCACGCTTAGTTGTGCGAGGGATAAAATTAATGGGGAATGGTATAGCATATGCCTTTTTAAGTTTTTTAACAACAATTAAATGATGACAAGGAGTTTTAAAATGTATTTGCTAAGCAAGAGTATCAAATATTACTTTATGGAATAATTGTAGCAAATTATCACCAAGTAAAATGTCTAAACCAATATTATAAAAATAAAATGGTGGACATTTAATAAGAAAAGATCCTAATAAAATTATGGGTTGTTCTATTCCTAAAGAGATTTCAATAAGGTTATTTGAAATATCTTTTCCTTTAATTGGTTTTAATGATTGATGACATTTCTTAGGAAAACAATCTGCTCTGCATAAAAATGACCCTAATCCACTATCGATATATGCAGCAAATAAAGTTTCTACAATTTCATTTATTTCATGTATTTATCCATTAAAATTTGTATATTGATGTGGATTATCTAGAGGAAATTTTTGTGAATTTGTACATAATTTATGACTGATGTAATTTCCATTAGCTCCAATGTCTATTAATATATTAATAGGTTTAAATTGTATTCCATCAAAGTTTTCTCCTTTTATTTTATAATTACTTAATTCATAATTACGAGGTATTATTACTGATCACATGTGTGTTGGTAAATGATAATCTTGGTGATAAATGATTACTTGTTATCAAATGTTTTTCCTGCAAATCTAGATTTAATGGTGTTGAATCTGTTTCTTCTATTATTGGTAAGCTAGGTACTTGAACTTGACAGACATCACTAAACAGATAAGGATAATCTATTGTATCTTTTATATGTAAACAATCAAAATGATGAGTAATAGAAATAGAATATGAAATTGCCTATGTTATAGAATAAGGTCTATTATCTTTACGGAAAAAATCTTTCCTTTTAAAATTTTGTAATAAACTTAATGTTTTATCAAAATCTTTATCTTTGATATTATAGTCTATTCTTGGGTAAATATTAAATTTTAATTTTCCATATTGGATATTTCCTTTTGAAATTCCTAAACATACTTCTTTTCTATTTCTAATTCTACTATCCATTATTGCAAGATCTAGTGGTATATCTAAACCTTCTTTAAATGTTGCTTTTATTATTATTTGGATTGCTCCTATATGTATCCATCCTAGACTTCTTTTAATTTTTGGTTTTAACTTTTGTATTTTATCCTCAATATCTTTCTTTGTTAATAATGATATGATAACTTTATTATTTGTTAAAGATATCTCTAATGCTCTTTCTTGAATATTTAATCCATAAAAAAGATGATATTTTCTAGGTTTTATACCTAATCTTTCCAGTGTATTAACATGACATCCTGAATAATTTGTTAATGAAAAGTTTTCTTGTTGTATCTATTTTAATTTTCTTTTATCTATAAGTATTTCTTTATTATGTTCTCCTGAAGATTCTTGTTCTTTGTCTATTATTGGATCTATTTCAATTATTTATGTACTATTGATCTTCAGAAGATTCTGTATGTTCTGTATCTATTAAAATAAAGATGCTTTCATCTGTACTTAAATCTTCAAAATTATCTATTTGAATAAATTCTCCTTTCTCAATCAATTTTCTTTTTATTTTTATCAAATTTTTTAGGACATCTATTTGCATAGTGGCCTAGTTCTTTACAGTAATAACAGTGACATTCTTTAACACATGTGATCTGTCCTCGTTTCCCTACCCGACTGGCATCTACGTGTCTTTTTTTTTACTGGCTTATTTGTACCCAACTACATCATGGACTCCCCTCAGCCAATCCTCACTCGACAGATCAAACGTTTGCTTTTTCCCGGCAAAGGTACCATTTATAGCTCAATCCGTAATTTCACACTAGTCAGTACTGCTTTTTTTGAATTTAGTTTAGTAAAGAAGTTTATAAAAGAAGAAAGTAACAAAAAAACTTGACTATGGGCCGAGGCTATATGGCCTATAGCCTTTTGTGGGCCTTCTTGCATGGACTTGGGTTTGAGGTTTCTTATATTTTCTCTTTTTATTATATCGAGTTTTTCTTTTCTTAAAATATCTTTTCTTATATTTTTTTCTCTTTTTATATTTTCTTTTTACTTCATTATAATAATAATAAGGGCTACCACAACCTATCATTAATGGTACTTTTAGTTTATCACAGCATAATGAAATCTTTTTCCTTAATCCTCTAGTTAATTTAGCTAAAATAGCATCTCCACACCATTCACTTAATTTATCTCTACAATGAACTATTCTTTTTCCTAGTGTATCATTTTCGCCTGGTTTATAAGTATCTATTAGTTTTTGTCCCCAAGGGTCAGGTATTTTAGTAAAAAACAAAGGTAAGTATGATAATGTATTACGTACTTGATTATAAATATGATAATAATAATCTTGGAAAACGCATACATATCTATCAATTTCACACATATCACGTAATTGTAATCTTAATAAAGCTATTAAATATTTTTCTGCGGTTGTTGGGTCTTTGAAGAAATTACCTTCTCCTAGAAATTCAAGTTTTAATACATCTGTAGCTTGAGTAATAATATTAGATAAACTATCATCAGTATCAAATACAGTCTATTGGACTTCTTCTAAAAGATTCTGCCAATTTCTTAATGCACTGTTAAGTAAACTTTTGGGTATAAAATGTCTTATATATTCTTTATCTAATTTATTAACAATAACAGCTATTCTCATTGTTGTTTCCTATTTATCTGTGGCTTCTTCAACATTTGCAATGTAGTCTATATCTAAATATACTTCAAATGGATTAATAGGTTTAACTCTCATTTTTTTTCTAAATGAGTAAATTTACCAGTTTGTTGTTGCATAACAGAATTAATTCCAGCATATCCTTTTATAGGTTTATCAAAAGCTTGAGAGGGATTTTTACTAGTATTAGGAATATCTGGGATATTAGGATTATATTCTGGATTATATTCAATCTTAATCTCAATTATTTCAGGTTTTAAGTTTATAAACTGATCTTTCATATCTGTGTTTCCAATCTTTGTTATTAAATCTTCCATATTAGAGGGGATTTCGTCTGTGTCAATATTACTCATTTCCTTTATAACCTTTTGGTATACTCATTTTCTCGAAATGTCTTTGTAAGGGACTTTTCTTTTCATCTGGTATTATTATTCTTGTTTCTTTTTCTGTTTCCATAATTTTTTTTTTCTTTTCTCTATCTTTTTGCTGTAATAAAGTCCTAATCAAAACTAACATTTTATCTATTTCTAAGATTATTTTTTCTCCATAACTAATAATAGTTTTTGTATCTCTATTAAATCTTTATCTAATTTAGTCGCCATATCCGATTCTGTTAAAATTGTAAATTTTTGTCTATGCATTCTTTTGAATATTACTAGACTCTCCTTGATCAAATGAACTTAAATCATCAAAATTTTCTAAACTGTTTAAAAAATCTATCTCCTTTATATTATCTAGTTGGTTGAAATCTTCTAATCTAGGACTATGCTCCTTCCTATATCTTACACTATTGCTTAATATCTCTAATGTCTTAGTAAGCATATAAGTTCATAAGGGAAATACAGGCAAAATAACTTTTATTTCTTCTCTAATTCTCTTAAATTGTCTTTCAATTTTTTCAAGATCTTCTAAATTAGGTTTCTGTCTAATTATTGGTCTAACAGGGGGTTTTTGAGGCATTTTTAATTAGATCTGTAACCCTAATCTGTATCATCTATATAATTTTTAGAGGTAAATCTTATGGGTACACCATTATTATCCCATTCTTGGGCATATCTATTATTTCTAAATCATAAAAGGTTATATGAAAATCAAGTGAGGTACTTGATTCTAATAGTTCAATGTCTAGATTATCTAATTCCAGTAAGGCTATGATACCTCATATGTGTGTGTGTGTGTGTGTGTGTGTGTGTGTGTGTGTGTGTGTGTGTTGTTTGTTTGTTTATTATATTTAGGATTATGAATGTATGTGTGTGTATAGGTTATATTGTATGAATTTATGTGTGTATACACACACACACACACACACATATATATATACATATATGTATAAATCATTTAATAAAAAAGATAATATAATTGATAGTATATAAAATTATATAAATATACAAAATATTTTTTGATATTGAATAATATGATTTTATATTGAATTTAATATGATTATTATATTTTGTTATAATACTTTTATTTTTAAAAAATACACAAAGATTGTTCAGAATAGTTTAAAAAAAAAAAAATGATAGCATCAACAATAATCGTAGCTCAGCAACTAAGCATAACCTCCACATTTCGGAGATCAAGCATTCGAGTCTTGTACTGTGCAATTCTTGAACAAATTTTTAAATGAAGTATCCGTGGCAAATCCATGGCAATCTGCCATAGATTTGCCACGAACAGCGTATTTAACATTGCTTCCGTAGCAAATTTGTGGCAATTGTATTTCTAAATAAAGTATCTGTGGTAATTTGCCACGGATTTGATATGGACAGCTTATTTTCATATTGCTTTCGTGACAGATTGCAATGGATTTGCCACGGTTCCCTCGCAATATTTCTCCCTGAAAGATGCTACCAACTTGAACTATTGCTAGCAAATCAGTGGCAAATTGTGACGGGAAAAGAGTTCCCTTGCGAAAATTACTTAGCGACGAAAGTATTTGCCATGGACCAATTCCATCGCAGAATCGTGGCAAATTCTAGTTTAGCTACGAATTTGTCAGCGGCAAATTAGCATATTTCTTGTAGTGAAATAGCTAAAAGCATCCCCTTCACATCTCCTCTACAACTAAATTGACAAAAAAAAATATTATTTTGAATATGGTAAAGAAGATTGAAATAATTATGAATTATATAAAAGTTAATAAAATTGAATTTACCATGCATTCCTCATGCTCTATGGAAGAGATCGAACCTCCTGTGTGAGTGACCCCACAACAAGACCGGTTTTCTTTTGTAGATTGCACAATCCGTTAATATTTGGGGTCCAACCAATGTTTGTTCATCTCCGACCAATTAGTTGGATCAATCCAAGTTGGACACGAATTAGCAGGTGTGGTCTTTCGGATCCTTGACAAAGTATCGGAAAACCTTCTCGAACACTTCTTTTCCAAGTTCTCCATGTCTGGGGACTATGTTCAGGAGCCCAACAAAATAATTTTTGCAAATGTAGTAAACCATCGCCGTTAAAGTTTAAATTACATTTTAAAGTAAATTTGTCTGCAAATACAACAAATGACAACTGAGAATATAAGTTTCAATAATATATACATGAGATTAAATTTGTAAGAAAGTAAAAAATATATATATACTCCCCACTCATCGAACTACATATCCTAAATGTGTATCGGGACATGTGAGTATGTAGGATATGAACCATTGAATTGTCTCTTGAATATGCCTTGAATCTCTCTCACACATTTATCAAAGCCAGCAAACCTATTTAATATAACAAGAAAGGAAAATAATCTGATTATTAAAGAAGATATACTGAATTGGAGATCAATAAATAATTATAAATTACTCACTCATCTCCTCGAGGAATAATTATAGGTCAGGGGTCTGTGGCCTGTGATCCTATATGGTGTGATATAGAAGTAGGAGCTTCTGCTGGAGAAGTAGCTCTTGATTGTGAAGGTGAACCAGAGATCATTTGTGGTACAGAGAGGCGTGGTGCGTGTGATGGTGATGGGGTGTTACAAGGAAGAGTCTGCTGGTCTATTCCACCACCTCCACAAGACTATAAAATGGGCATTTTTCAGGCATTAATGCCACATTTAAACATATTCCAAGTATCATCAACACATTAAACACACAAAATCAGTACAACAAATCCTATATAAAATAACACATTTTCCAATCTCTAGGCCACTCCAAGATACAATAATCATTTAATATCAACAACAAAACTTAATTTAAGGGTAATCACCCATTACCCAAGAGGAGTGTTCACCCATCACTCATAGGAATGATCATTCATCACTCACGGGGATCTAGTTCATACATTAGATAAAAAATATACCTGCGAAAAAGCAAAGCACACCTGTAGAAAAGAAAATAGTTAGCATTAACTCATACTTATCTCTATTAAAAAATATATACTTGTGGAAAAGCAAAGTACACCTGTAGAAAAGAAAATAGTTAGCATTTACTCATACTTAACTATATTAAAAAAATATATACCTGTGGAAAAACAAAGCACACTTGTAGAAAAGAAAATAGTTAGCATTGACTTATACTTAACTGTATTAAAATCAAAACTTGAAAGTGATTGTCATACTCGTGAAACAAATGCACATAAAATGGCGAATCAATAAACGATGGCACCGTACAATAATCAGCAAAATCAATTAAGAAAAGCATTAAGTATATCATTCAATAATTAGTTAAACATGAAAGTTTGACATAGATAATTGATCAATAATAAAAGTAACCAGCATAAGTGAATTAAATTTTAGTTCAAGAATGTATAATAAATGTACTTTATTCACTCGAGTCATCTTTTGATATATATTCTTCTTCTTCTATCTCTATAGTACTATCCGTATTCCAGTCACCTTCGTCTTCGTCTTCGTCTTCATCTTCAAATTCATTTGTATCCCTAATTAATACTTCTTCTTGGATATCTAATAAATCACTTGTGCCTAATTCATGAGCTAGTGGACCAAGATCAACAACTAAGGAAATGCTCATTGCACTGTTAATATCTACCTTTTCTTGATAAGCTTTATCAATCATAGGAGCATCAATCACATGTCGAGCTTTTATTTTACACATAGCTAACCAATCAGATCTTGGTCTTTTGCATCCTGGATATGAGGCATAGTACACCTGATATACTTGTAGAACTAACACAAATGGATCATATTTTTTATAGCTCCTCTTGTAATTAATATCAACAATCTTATTTTGCTTATGTATTCTCACACCACGATTTGGTGTTTGATCGAACTAATCACATTTAAAAAACATAACTTTCTGTGATGGATTACCAAGAAACTCAACTTCAATAATCTCTTTAAGGACCTCATAATAATCGCCCTTTAATGAGTCCTTTTTATCGGAAAATATGCCCTCTTAAATTGGGTTTCTAATGTAAATATCAAATATTTTAATAAAAGAATTTATTTTCAAAAATTATTTGTGAATTTACATTTTATTTGTGCACAATTACGTTTGGAAAAGACTCATTGTGTTTAAGTAAGTGGTCCATATGAATGGAGGTCTTTCACAGTAAGGAATGGATTACGGGTTACTTGACACATAAACGTTCGTTTTTAACTGATTGATGAGAATGGGAATCTTATCATGTCTAAGTCATTATGTTTTGAATTCCAAATATGGAATAGCTTACCTTTAGCCAGTAAGTAATCCACTCACTTCATGACATAAGCGTATTTTGAATGCGTAGAACAAGACCTATAGTAGTGGTTTCTTAAAGTATTATATGGTAGAAACTTAAACTACTACTGCTACAGCGTAGACTAATACTCTACGACTTGAGTATGAGTTGGTGGTCTAATGAAGCTGGAAGCATGTACTTTGATATGCTATAGTTGAGGTTCTATCGTATGACCAATATACTTGCATATTGGGTATGTGTGACTAGTTAGTTAAGACAGACTTGTACAAGATAGTTTCTATACTATATCGCCCCTTGTGGTTGTTTGAATGATCTAAATATCCAAGGCCCTGGGAAACATGACTTGGATGTTTGCTTTAGGGTAGCTCCATTGGAAAGCGGAAACAATCTAGGAAGTCGTCGATCATTGGACTAGAAGCCTAAGGATGGTAGATGTCATTTAGAGAGGTGTTAATACATTTCTTCCTCTCTAAATGTACGGCGATGTATAGAGGGGTATTTTAGTCATTACACTTGTAGGTCGGAGACTGTGCTAACGCAGCATTGTCCTTGGGGTCAATATTTCCTTATAGTGATATTAGAAAATATTTAAAATGCAAAATACAGCTATTTATATGACAAGGGTATTTTGGTCATTTTAGTAGCCAAGGCAGTGTGTCTTTTGGTCCCCAGTATAGACCGTGAGTCCTACTTAAATACAAGCTAAGGAGTTGGTCTTAAATTAAATTAAATAAAATTTATTTTATTTAAGTAGACTAATTTAATTATTGGGCTAGAGTAAAATAAAGGTTCATGGAGAGAAAAAATTAATTAAATTAGTTTGATGAGTTAATTAATTGTTCAGTGCTTTAGCCCAGTTTGAATAATTAAATATTAACCTGGACTAAACTAATATAAGCTTGATAATTAAACTAGTTTATTTGGGCTGAAAAATTAATTATTTGTTTGGCCATTTATTTGGTTCTAATTAGAATAATTAATTTAATCCAAAAGGCTAAACTAAGATTCCAATGGGCCAGTCCAGTTTAACCTAGGATTTTATTTAGGTTAAATAGGAGAATAGAGAACAACGTTGTTTTTTTACTGCTTCTTCTCTGGTGGGAAAAACAGACGCCTCTTCTCTCTCTCTCAGAAAATTCCTTAGCCCTGTAAGTTGTTCACTAAACGGGATTAGGCAGACCATACATTAGAAGATCGAGAGGTTGGCGTTCATATACAAGCAAAGACGGAGTAGGAGGCTTGCAGGAATCGCACCAGAGGTTTCCACCAACGCACCTACCCCAGTTCCACACATTCCGGTCCAGCTAACTTTGAGAACAAGAAGAAAAGGTTAGAAATTTTTCTCCTCAATGTCCTGCCAAAACGTGACCGGTGCCGGCTAGGTTGCCGGAACCAGCGCTAGCTCTGTTCGGGTTGTTTCCTATTCTTCAGTTTTCTGCAATTTTTTTGCTTCCGTTACGTGCTTTGTTTGCTTTTCCCCTTTCTTTAGGCCTTCAATTAGTATCAGAGCATGAAGGTTTTGTGAAAATATAGGAAGCATGCACCTAGTTGAATAAAACTGAACACATATGTGTGATTAAATTGTGATCCTTCATTGTTTTTAGTATGGATAGATTCTCTGTTAAACCTCTCTGATGGAGGTATAGGAGATTTGTGATTTGCTGTTTTCCTTAGCAAATCGTGTAAGCCCAATATTAATAAGTATAGGATGTTGTTCGTTTTTGTTGATTTCATTGTATTTGGTTTGAAATCGAATAGCCAAAGGAGGAAGAAAGTTGCAGAAAACTAGAAAGAAAGCAGAAGAAAATCGTAGAAAATTCTTCAGGAAGAAGACCCGGCAGACCGCAACCGACACCGACTGGGGCTGCCGAAACCGGCGTCGGCTCGGGTCTGGGATTCGCTGGTCGCCCACGAGGTTTGGTTCTATGCGGCGGGTGCTGTGGACCACAGTGCAAATAGATGCTCAGTCCAATGCGGCGGATACAGTGGACCAAAGAGAAATTTTTATTTTTTCTTGTAATTTTTCTTGGATTTTCTTTTTGGTTTTGGGGTCCATACCAGGCGAAGTTAATATTTTTTCAATAGTTAATATTCATGGAATATTTTTGCATGAAAAATATTAGTAAATGATTTTAGGATTAAACAAGACCATTAATTAATTAATTAATGTATTTAATTTTATTATTTGGGCACTTAGGTTTAAAAATAGAAAAGCATGAAAACGTCTGCTATTTTCTAGCATGCTATTTATTTTTGAAGTACCTAAATGCACGTTTTCTCAAAGACCAAAGTCTTTAGGAATATTTTTGACAAGAAAATATTTTTCTACAAATTAAATGTTTATTTTAACTTGAACAAAAATTAATCCTTAGATATTTTCTCAAAGAATTTAATCCTTAACATAGAAAATATATTGGATTTAGATATTTTTGTAAGTTAAAATAGAAAGCCATTTTGTTTTATTTTGGCATAAGAAAAATTGTTTTGTCAAATAAATTAGAGACCAAAGTCTCTAGAAAGTTTTAATTTGAAAATTTTTGAAATCATTAAGTTTTAACTTAAATAAAATTAGTCCATAAAAAAATCTCTCAAAAGATATATACTTTGACATAAAGATTTTAATGGATTTAGATATATTATTTTTGAGTTAAGGAAAAATTTAATGAAAATTTTCAAAAGGATATTTTTCAAAAAACTTCTATTTTAAAAGATTAAGTGAGAGAGGGGTTCCAACGGCCCCACGGCTTCCATCACGATCCTCATTAGAGATCGTGAGTCCCTTCACATCACCCTGGGAGTGAACCTGTATAGGATGGAGATACCACAAGGATCTAGATCTAATGGAGGGATGTAATTAATAACTTGGGACACGTACAATAATCAGCCAGCCCCTCATTGGAAGTTATAGTGCGAGGTATGTCCATAGAAAATGAGAGGAAATGGCCATCACCTCGATGGACTTATCTTCTAGATCATTACCTAGAAGGGAAATTAATTTGTGGTGGTTAACACACTTAGCTTAGGGAACTGTTAATCTTCCTAACAAGCTATGTCAGTTTTTCTAAGAGCCAAATTAATATCAGTTTTGATAAAGTGCACAAATTTGTTTTGTTTCATAAACTAAATCTTTTTCTTTTATTTTCGATTTTTTAGAAATAGTAGGAGGTTCTTTTAGTCCATTGGCCGTTATTCTTAGAAAGAATAAGCTAATGGGACCAAACTATGTGGACTGGAGGAGAAACCTGTACATAATACTCACAGCTGAGGAGTATAAGTATGTCCTTTACGAAACCTGCCCTGTTATCGGGGAAGGTTTCACCGTTGAAGAGCGAGAGGGTGAGAAGGCGCGGAAGAAGGCCGACGAGATGGCTCATTGTTACATGTTGGCCTCCATGTCTAATGTGCTCCAGTCAAAACATGAGCATATGGCTTCTGCGTACGATATAAGTCAATCATTGGCAGATAAGAACCGGCCCGCAAGGCAGGAGGCTTTTCGAACTATCATAAACGCTAAGATGGCTAAGAGAGCATCAATTAGAGAGCATATGCTCAAAATGATTGCTGCTTTCGAGAAGACAGAAATCTTAGGGGTTGTTATTAACCCTGAGAGCCAAGTGGATATGATTCTTGAATCTCTACTGGGTTTCTTTACTCAGTTCAAGTTGAATTACAACATGAACAAGTTAAACATGAGTTTAACTGAGTTGATGAAGGAACTCCAAATGGCGGAGAAGGTCATGAAACCACAATCAAAGGCTATGATTGCTAAGGTTTCTTCCTCTAGAACTGGGCCCAACCCTAGAAAGTTCAAAAGGAAGAAAGGAAATGCAACGGCCCAACCCAAGACTCAGCCCAAAGATAAACCCAAGGGCAAGTGCTTCAAATGTGGACTGAAGGGACACTGGAAAAAAGAGTGTCCAGATCTTCAAGCCAAGAAAAACCTCACAGGTAATGTTTTCTATCTAGAGTCTATATCAATGGTTGGATTAACTTCCACTTGGATTGTTGATTCAGGAGCCACTGATCACATCTATAACTCCTTGCAGGGGTTTAAAAAGATTAGAAGACTCCAAAAGGGCAAACATGGACTACGTGTGAAAATGGAGCACAAGTTTAGCAACTTGCAGTGGGAGAGCTAGATCTTTTTTTTATTATTGTAATAGAATAGTGGTTTTGAAAGATATTTTATATGTACCTGAATTTTGATAGAATTTGATTTTGGTTGCGAAACTAATAAATCAAGGATATTCTGTATCTTTCTATTCTGGTATTTCTATCAGTAGAGATGAAGAAATTTTATGTATTGGGCACATGTATAGGAATCTATTTTTCTTAAGTTCTACTAACAATCAATTAAATAATGCTCTATTTGAACCTTTAACAAGAAAGAAAAAAACCAATGTCAATAACTCGTATCTTTGGCATCTAAGGTTGGGTCATATCAACTCAACCAAGATTCAGAAATTAATCCATGATGGGCCTTTGAGCTTATTGAGATTGAAAAATTAGCCTCAGTGTGAATCCTACCTAATGAAAAATATGACCAAAATGTCATTTACCTCTAAAGCGGATAAAGCCAAGGAGGTTTTGAGTCTTGTTCACACTAATGTATGTGGTCCCTTGTTTACACCAGCTAGAGGGGGTTTTGAGTACTTCATCACTTTCACAGATAATTGTACAAGGTTTAGTTACATTTACTGGATGAGACGCAAGTCTGACTCTTTTGACAAGTTTAAAGAGTTTAAGGCTAAAGTTGGGCGTCGGACAGGTAAATTGATCAAGACCTTACGATCGGATCGTGGTGGAGAGTACCTCCTTGGTGAATTCAAGGACTACATGGTACATCATAGGATAGTATCCCAACTCTCTGCGCCAGAGACACCCCAACAGAATGGAGTAACTGAGAGAAGGAACAGGACATTGATGGAAATGGTCCGAAGCAGGATGTCTCATGCTACTCTTCCAGTGTCTTTTTTGGGATATGCCCTGGAAACAGTGGGATACATTCTAAACTTGGTGCCTTCTAAGTCAGAACATAGGACTTCCTATGAGATGTGGACTAGGCGTAAGCCAAGTCTGAATCATTTCAAGATATGGGATTGTCCAACTTATGTACTGTTCAAGGGAGACAAATTGGAACCAAGATCAGAATTATGCTATTTTGTTGGGTATCCAAAAAGGACAAAAGGGTGGTTACTTTTATCATCCTAAGGAGCAGAAAGTACTGGTTAGTACCAATGCTAGATACTTAGAGGATGATCAAAGTACCTCCATGAAAGGTTCAACTAGGTTGGAACTTGAGGAGAAGTTATCTTCAGAATTGACTTCTCCTGACCCGATTGTGGAACAAGAAGAGGCATAACCTCAAGAGCCTGTACAAATGGAGCCTCGTTGTAGTGGGTGAGTGTCTAGGATTCCAGAGAGATGGACTACAAAAGCTTTCAAGCTAGTCTCCGACCATCAGGAATAAGACCCCACTAGACACGAGGAGGCTATTGCTAATGCCGATGCAAATCTATAGCATGAAATAATGAAAGCCGAGATTGAGTCCATGTACTTCAATCATGTTTGGGATCTTGTAGCTTCACTTGAAGGGATAAACCCTATTAGGTGTAAGTGGGTATACAAGAGGAAAAGGGGAGTGGATGGGAAGGTAAAAACCTTCAAAGTTAGGCTTATGGCAAAAGGGTATACTCAGAAAGAGGGAATTGATTATGAGAAAACTTTTTCCCGGTAATCATGCTTAAGTCCATATGTATCCTCCTTACCATCGTATGTCATTATGACTACGAAATATGGCAAATGGATGTCGAAACGGCATTTTTAAATGGCTATCTTAGCGAAGACATCTATATGTCCCAACCGGAAGGTTTTATTGCTGAAGGCCAAAAACATATGGTTTGCAAGCTTAAGAAGTCCATTTATGATTTAAGCAGGCATCGAGAGCATGGAATGTTCATTTTGAAGAGACTGTAAAGTCTTATGGTTTTACTCAAAACGAGGATGAACTATGCGTGTACAGAAAACTTGAAGGAATTAATATGATTTGTCTTGTCTTGTATGTGAATGACATTCTACTCATTAGAAATGATGTAGGATCATTGTTATCTACAAAGGTTTAGCTGTCTAGTCAATTCAGTATGAAGGACTTGGGAGAAGCTAGCTACATTTTTGGGATTAGACTTCTTAGAAATAAGAAGCAGAGAATGTTAGGATTATCCCAAGCAGCATACATTGACAAGATGCTGGCCAAGTACAACATGGACTCATGTAAGGGAGTTCTAATCCCTTGCAAACATGGGTTGTCTTTTTCTTCAAGGGACTGTCCTAAGTCTCAAAAAGAAAATGACAGAATAAGTAGGATTTCCTATATTTCGGTTGTGGGAAGTGTCATGTATGCCATGCTGTGTACTAGGCCAGATATCTGCTTTGTCGTAGACTTGGTTAGCAGATATTAGTCAAACCCTAGGGAGGTTCATTGGCAGGCTATAAAGTATATTCTCAATTACCTCAAGAGAACAAGAGATTATATGTTGGTTTACAGGGCTGATGACTTGGTTCCTACAGGATACCTAGACTCAAACTTCTAGGCAAATAAGGATGAGAGAAAGTCCACTAGTGGATATGTCTTCACTTTGTCTGAATGAGTCATTTCATGGATGAGTATCAAGCAATCTTGCATTGCTGACTCGACCATGGAAGTTGAGTATGTGACAGCTTTGGAGGCATCCAAGGAAGCAGTTTGGCTCTGAAAGTTCCTTTCAGAACTTAGAGTCATGCCACACATGAATAGGCCGATTGTGATATATTGCGACAACACTGGAGCAGTATCGCAATCCAAAGAACCCAAGAACCATAAGAAGGGGAAGCACATTGAGAAGAGTACCACCTGATCCGGGATTTCATCCAGAAACGAGAAGTCGTGGTGGAACAAATTGCCTCAGAGAACAATCTAGCAGACCCATTCACCAAGCCTTTGGTTGAGAGAGTCTTCAAGAGACACTTAGACGCCATAGAGGTGAGCACTTATGGACTTATTTAGTCTTAGAGTGCACGTGGGAGATTGTTGGGAAATATGCCCTCTTAAACTAGGTTTCTGATGTAAATATCGAATATTTTAATAAAAGAATTTATTTTCAAAAATTATTTGTGAATTTTCATTTTATTTGTGCACAATTACGTTTGAAAAAGATCCATTGTGTTTAAGTAAGTAGTCCATATAAATGGAGGTCTTTCACAGTAAGGAATAGATCACGGGTTACTTAACATATAAATGTTCGTTCTTTACCGATTAAAGAGAATGGGAATCTCATCATGTCTAGGTTATTATGTTGTGAATTCTAAATGGGGAATAGCTTACCTTTAGCTAGTGAGTAGTCCACTCATTTCATGATATAAGCATATTTCGAATACGTAGAACATGACCTCTAGTAGTGGTTTCTTCAAGTACTATTTGGTAGAAACTTAAACTACTACTGCTACAACGTGGACTAGTACTCTACAACTTGAATAAGAGTTGGTGGTCTAATGAAGCTGGAAGCATGTACTTTGATATGCTATAGTTGAGGTTCTATCGTATGACCAATATACTTGCATATTGGGTATATGTGACTAGTTAGTTAAAACAGACTTGTACAAGATAGTTTATATACTATATCGCCCATTGTGGTTGTCTGAATGATCTAAAAATCCAAGGCCCTGGGAAACATGACTTGGATGTTTGCTTCAGGGTAGCTCCATTGGAAAGCGGAAACAATCTAGGAAGTCGTGGATCATTAGACTAGAAGCCTAAGGATGGTAGATGTCATTTAGAGAGGTGTTAATACATTTCTTCCTCTCTAAATGTACGACGATGTATAGAGGGGTATTTTAGTCATTACACCTGTAGGTCGGAGACTGTGCTAACGCAACATTGTCCTTGGGGTCAATATTTCCTTATAGTGATATTAGGAAATATTTAAAATGCAAAATACAGCTATTTATATGACAAGGGTATTTTGGTCATTTTAGTAGCCAAGGCAGTGTGTCTTTTGGTCCCCAGTATAGACTGTGAGTTCTAGTTAAATACAGGCTAAGGAGTTAGGTCTTAAATTAAATTAAATAAAATTTATTTTATTGAAGTAGTCTGATTTAATTATTGGGCTAGAGTAAAATAAAGGTTCATGGAGAGAGAAAATTAATTAAATTAGTTTGATGAGTCAATTAATTGTTCAGTGCTTTGGCCCAGTTTGAATAATTAAAGATTAACCTAGAACTAAACTAATATAGGCTTGTTAATTGGACTAGTTTATTTGGGCTGAAAAATTAATTATTTGTTAGGCCATTTATTTGGTTCTAATTAGAATAATTAATTTATTCCAAAAGGCTAAACTAAGAGTCTAATGGGCCAATCCAATTTAGCCTAGGGTTTTATTTAGGTTAAACAGGAGAATAGAGAACAACGTTATTTTTTGACTGCTTCTTTTTTAGTGGGAAAAACAAACGCCTCTTCTCTTTCTCTCTCTCAAAGAAAATTCCTTAACCTTGTAAGTTGTTCACCAAACGGAATTAGGCAAGCCATATACTGGAAGATCGAGAAGTTGGCGTTCATATACATGCAAAGACGGAATAGGAGGCTTGCAGGAATCACACCAGAGGTTTTCACTAGCGCACCTACCCCGGTTCTACATATTTCGGTCTAGCCAACTTTGAGAATAAGAAGAAAAGGTTAGAAATTTTTCTCCTTGGAGTCCCGCCAGAGCGTGACCGGCGCTGGCTAGGCCGCCGAAACCGGTGCCAGCTTTGTTCTGGTTGTTTCCTATTCTTCAGTTTTCTGTAATTTTTTTGCTTCCGCTACGTGCTTTGTTTGCTTTTCCCCTTTCTTTAAGCCTTCACTTTTCACCCTCTTTAACACAAACTCCAAAATTCACTATTTTTTTCCTTTGGCGTGTTCATGGGTGTGAAATCTATACCATTAATACTGTACCCATTATATGTTTTCACTTTATGGGTCCCCAAGCAAGGTTCTTCAAATATATATTTGACCGTGGTTTTGTGGATCATTCACCTATAAAGCATATGAAATGTTTAAGTGGATATACATTAACTAACAACATATGTTAACTTGAACAAAAGTTTAACTGATTTTAATGAGCATACATAATCTATAAACTATCTAGCGAACTCATTCTCTATCCTTCTTTGAACATCCAATTTCGATATGTTTGAGATAGAAGATTTTAAACGACATGCGAAATCACTGTAGAAAAGAAAATGACACAATTATTAATGGATATTATTTCTTATATCAACAAAGAGGCAAGCATCTCACCTAATATATAGTTGAACCTCTTCATAGTTAAGTAATATATAATTTCTTACTATTTTGTATTCTTCATGAGAGAGGAATCAGGTTTGAATATTTCCTAATATCTTTCCATAAATGCTACATATTGACAACGAAGCTTCATCTACATTTCGCCCAACTTCACCTTTATCATTGCGAGCCATAGATACATGTTTTGTCCATACATGTGACTCCAAGTAATAGGAGAAGAATGTAGAAGTTTCCTCAACAAGATAAGCATTGCAAATTGACCCTTCTACTCTTACCTTGTTTTTCACTTTTAACTTCAAACGAAACCAGAACCTAGTTGTGAAACCCCAGTCGAAACCAACCTTAGAGTAAGGGGGTTGGGATGCATATCATATTTTATTGCATGTTTAAATATATTTTTATATGATTTTCTATGCTTTGGATTTGTGTGTTATAGTCTCGAGGGCTTAAATATGTTCATTGAGTAAGAAGGGCAAAATGGTAATTTTTGCTTGAGGTGAAAATAGGGAGATAGCTTAAGGATTAAATAGGAAAAATATTTTAGAGAGAAAATAAGAATAAGAGTCGTTGTGGTTTAATGGTTAGAGCTTTGGAATTAATTCTTGAGGTCTTGGGTTCAAATTCCATCATTGGAGTTTTAGCATGATTAAATTTTATTTTTGCTTGGGAATGTTGTATTTTCGGCCTTAGGTGCTTTAGAGTAGAGTAGAGGTGATGTCCTAGGGGAGACATGATAGGAGTACCCTAATCCTATTCTTGTACCCTACAAAAATTCCTAAGGGAATTCATCCCTTCTTGATCCTTAATTTTTCCTAATTCTCAATTCATTAGATTGGTCAATTTGTTTTAGCTAATTTCATTCCAGAAAATTCAGTAAAGTGATGTGACTTTGAAGGTTCAAAATATCTAAGGGAAAGACATCTTATGGTTTGAAAATGTGGAAGAGATGGGGAAGGTTCCAAGAGAATTAATTCCCCTAGTGAACCTTCAAATCTTCACTCTAGCTATGCACATTTCCTTTATGTAATGATCTAACATTTTTCCAGCTTCTTGTACATGCAAGGTGTCAAAATTCTCAGCCATTATTCCCTCCCAAATGTTGTAAGGAAATGGCCCTTTTGACCAACTTGAAATCTGAAATTTACTGGCCAATTTCAGACTACACAAATGCTGTGCAAAACCAGAAAATTTTCTGGGCAAAATCGCAGCATGTATGAGCTTAAACTAAGCTGTTTTCTTCCAGTTTTCTCCCAACTCCTTAGCCACGTTTTTCCACTATAAAGAAAGCTGGAAACCAGCCTTGAAAGACCTCTGAATGCCCCTTCAAACTCTCTGCAATCTGACTGGAAAATGGCAGCAAAAGCTGCCCAGAAAAATTCCAGCACTTGCGAAATCTGTACAGGATTTTCTGTCCAGCTTTGTTTCCTATTCCAGCCCTGGCTGAAACTTCATTCTTTTTCTGCACAAACCTCTCCTGAACAGCCATAAACTAAACCCCATTGTCTTCCCCAAGCTTCTACACGAAAACCAGTCATGGCTGCCCTAAAATATCTCCAATAAATTACTCCAATCGTGCCTTGATTGGATACCAAAATTCCAGCAATCCTAATTTAGAAAACTTCCATAAAATAACCCTTAAACAACCAGACCTTTCCTTCACCATTGCACCCCCTCTTTTCGGCCACCATTAGCCTTCTTCAACCAGCTTTCATCCAGCCAAATCACTAAGCAATCAGTCGGCCATTATAGCTCCAAAAAGCTCTCCATTGATCAAAAATATTCTTACTATATTTTATTTCCAAATTTAATTCCCAAAAATATTCTTTCAGGATTTCAACAACCAACCTTTCCTTTTCCTTTCAAACCAGAAAAATCATCTACCCAAACAAATTCGGCCACTGCACACACACAGAATTTCGGCAGCTTCAAACCAAAATCCCTCCATTCTCTTCAACCTTCAAGCACACATAGAACACCAAGAACACCTACTCACTTCTCTCGCCTAATACCTCTCTAAACCACTTCAATCTTCTTCAAAAAAAAATCCAGAATTCATCTACTCACTTCCATGAGTCCATCCATACCACTTTTAACATCAAACTCCAAAATCCAACTCTCTCATTTGGATAAAAAATCAGTATTTTTGTAAAGGCTCAAGAACACCTTCAAGGTAAGTTTGTTCAAGCGACTTCATCTTCACTAATCTTTGATCTCTAATGAATATATATACAAAAAAACATGCTAATGGACTCTTTTCTTCTATTTTCTCTCTCTTTCTCTCTCTTGGCCGAATACCCTCTCCCTCTTGGCCGAATAAATTCTTCACCAATGGCCATGCTTTCTACATCTCCCTTGGACGGATTTAGTTACCTAGGAGTTGAGATCCATTTGAAACTCCTTCAAGGTACTCATCAATCAAGTAAGCATTTTCAACCCTCCTTTTTAATTCTAGATTCATGTCTCTAGGATGATATTGGTAGAAGATGGATTATGAATAGGATTTGAGCATGTATTGTTGTGATAAGTTGAGATTGAAGCATGAATAAATATGTATATGATGGAGATGGGATTTATGCATGAGTTGGTTATCTTAGTTAATTGTATGGTGTTTTTAGGGTTTAATGCATGTCTCCATGTCATAAGTAGTATTTGTGATCAAGTATGTTAGAGATTATGTCACCTATGGTGAATAGGATTTATATTCATATATGATTGTTAAAGCCATGATTATGTTTATGCTAGTAAAGGTTGAATCATGCCTTGGTAAATTTAGATCTATATTTTTATTCATAATTTGGATGAGTTGATGAATTGAAGTGGAGTATATGTTCATTATTGTGGTTAGCAATAGAAATATGATCATGATCTAGTTGTCCCTAAGCTAATTTTATTTCATCAATAAAATATTTAATATTATAGATTTTGCTAGTAAGGTAGACTTGGATTATTATATATAATAATGATATTTTAGTCAAATAAATAATAGCTTTTATTTCAAGAAATAAAATATATAGATATTATATATAATAATAATAATATCAAATAGAGCCTTTTATATAAATCATCATAATAAGTAAAATATTAATTTTGTAAGTCTTATATTCATAAATATCATTAAAATTTATTATCTGTCAATTATTATCTTTTAATCATAACCTATTAAAATTTATTTGGTATCTTTCAATCAAGACCCATTAAAATTTATTTTCAACTAATTTTAATTATCAATTATTTTCAAATAATTAATTATTAATAAATCATTATTTTACCTAATACCACCTAGGACTCTTCATCAAATAAACTCTAAATTATTCTTAGCAAAATTTAAACCTTCAACTTATTAGTACATATTTCCCAAAACAATAATTATTTTAAATATCAAATTAGACTTAACTTATAAACCCTTTTTATTTATTATTTGGCCTTAAAGCTTGGGACACTAGGATCATGGTAGTAGTGAGTTGAGCTAGCTTTATTTGTGAAAGTGGATTTTAGCTTGAGATTAATTATGGCTTGTATTTACCCCAGGCGGGGTTGGGTCAGCTGTTAAAGACCTTTATTTTATCTCAAGCTAAGGATCAGGTAAGCTCCTGTATAAAACTTGTTTGATGCAAAATGTTTATTATGGCAAGCCAAATGTAGAGTGCATGACACTCATTTCTGTAAAGACAATTAAGGATTGTCTCCTGTCTTATTTCCGTCAAACAAATTATTTGAAAATTAATAAGCAGATTTACTCAAACTCAAAACTCTATCTAAAACTGGTTTTGACAAAGACTTTAGAAACCCTTAATTGCCATTTTCAAGTGAAACTATGTTTTGTTCCTTTTTCCCCAAGTGGGGTAAGTTACGTTGAGTACTCAATAAGGGTGGACTGCTAGGACTAGTCTTTGAAGGGTTAGGGTGAGTCTCTCAGTAGGTGGCCACCTCTGAGGGGTAAGTCCTCCCCAGATAGGATGTCAGTCCAATAGGTCGTGTTGGTCTGAGCTAGCAATTTCTTTTCAGTCAAGTGATAGTGTGTTGCCGGAATGGACAACCATTTATTGTTTGGGTATAGAGAAGAATGAGTATTTTGCCCGATAGGCCGATCACCTACCTTTTGTCAGTCTGCACAAAGTGTCGGCATTCTGACCGGTTATGGGGCCCAACTTGTGATAACCCATGATCATTTTTTTTGATTGGTTGATTTTATTGATTATGTATGGTTGGAAAAGCCAAAACACCACTCTTAATTTTGACTTATGTTTATTGCTTACCAGTATTTCTCTTATAAAGATTTATACTTTGCATTCAGGAACTGTTTTCACTGGACACTCAAAGCACACACGGACTTATTGAAATTTTTATCTCATCACCCCTTCTACCATGATTTCAGGTCGATCCTGCTGTGGAGATGAGTAGCTAAATATTAGCTGCCTTGGAAGATTTTTCTGATATTTAATTTGTGTAATGCCTTGGGGAGTTGAGAGTGGATAGTTTTATTATGGATTTGATTTTGGAATTCTTGGATTCATTCTTGGGTTGTAATAAATTTTAAGTTAAAGTATTATTTTTATTCCGCTATTTTGATTGTGTGACCTAGTTATAAAGACCCCTTGTCCTTTGGACGAGGCGACATCCCTGGCCCTGGCGGGCCTAGATAGTGGGGTGTAACACTAGTATAATTCAAAGTATGATAGTTAATAAGTATTATGTAATAACTACAGCTCATGGTAGCATAATTTGAAAATTAACTACTACCCCTTAAAAGGATACATCCATCTATATTGTACATAAACATTTGCTTCATAAGGTAAATAAATCAAAAGATATTCCATAACATTGAAAAAATCTGGAGGGAAAATCTTCTCTAACTTACATAAAAGAACCGATATATCTTACTCCAATTTCATAATATGAGCTACAATCAATTTAGGAGCACAAATGTCCCAAAAAAGTAAATTTAATTCTGTCAAAGTTCCCCAAACATTAGCCGAAAGGAATTCTCTAAGGGCAATCAGAAGTAATCTTTCCATGAAGATGTGGCAGTCATAGCTTTTCAGTCAGACATCTTTATTTCATTAAAATCAACACATCTTAAAAGATTCGATGTGTATCCATCTAGAAGAATTAATCCTTTCAACCACTCAAGCAAAATTTTCTTTTGTTTTACCGTTAATGTGTAACATACCTTAGGTATTACTATTCTCCTTTCTCCAACGTTATACACATGCAGTTCTGGCCTATTGTAATATGTTTCAACATCACGACGGGCCTTCAAATTGTCTTTAGTTTTGCCCTTCACATCCATAACTGCATTGAAAACATTATCGAACACATTCTTTTCATTATGCATTACGTCAATATTGTGACAAACCAAATGCGTTCTCCAATACTGCAAATCCCAAAAAATACTCTGTTTAGCCCAATTATGACTCATATATCTGCCTGCTAATCTCCCAAGCTCCTTTTCTGATTATGTTATTTTCGAATTGTGACAAACAGTAGTCCACAGGTAATCCCCAGTAGGACATGGAATAGGTTGTAACATATTAGAGCCCTTATCTCTCTTAAATGACCTTATATTCTGTTGAAAATGGTGATCTATGGGTAAGAAACAGCGATGACAATCAAACCATGATTGTTTACCACCATGTTGTAGATGAAAAGATTTTGTTCTCTCCATATAATATGGACATGCTAATCTTCCAGTTGTGCTCCACCCACTCATCGTTCCATAGGCAGGAAAGTCATTAATAGTCCATATTAGTGCAGCACACATATGGAAGTTTTGTTTCTTTCCTATGTCATATGTAAGAACACCTTCACGTTGGGATGTATGCCCTCTTAGACTAGATTTTTTATTTAATTTTAACTTGTATTAATAAAAGTATTTTTCTCATAAATTGTTTGTGAAATCTTCCTTATATTTGTACACAATTTTTATTTGAAAAGACCCAATGTGTTTAAGTAAATAGTTCATGTAAATGGTAGTCTTTCATAGTAAAGTATGGATCATGGGTTATTTAATACATAAACTATTATTCTTAACCAGATGATGAGAATTAGAATCTCATCATGGTAAAGTTATTGTGTTATGAATTTTAATTATAGAATGGCTTACCTTTAGCTAATAAGTAGTCTTCTTATTTCATAATACAAGTGTATTTCGAATATGTAAAACTGAACCTGTAGTAGTAGTTTCTAAAAGTACTATGTGGTAGAAACTTATACTACTACTACTACAGCATGGACTGGTACTCTACAGCTTGAGTATAAGTTGGTAGTCTGACAAAGCTAGAAGCGTATACTTTGATCTACTATAGTTGAGATTCTTTAGAATGACCAATATACTTGTATGTTGGGTATATGTAACTAGTTCTACAAGATAGTTTCTACACTATATCATCCCTTGTGGTTGTCCGAATGATCTAATTATTCAGGGCCCTGGGGAATATGACTTGAATATTTGCTTTAAGGTAACTCCCTTGGAAAGTAAAAATATTCTAAGAAATCGTAGATCATTGGACTAAAAATCTAAGGATAGTAGATGTCTTTTAGAGAGGTGTTAGTACACTTTTTTCTCTCTAAATCTACGGCTATGTGTAGAAAGGTATTTTAGTCATTTCACCTGTAGGTCGAAGACATAGCTAACACGAGCATTGTTCTTGGGTTTAATATTTCTTTATGGTAATATTAGAAAATATTTAAAATACAAAACACAACTATTTAAATAGCATGGGTATTTTGGTTATTTTAGTAGCCAAGCGATGTGTCTTTTTGGTCCTCGAAATAGCCCGTAAGTCTTAATTAATTTTAGGTCGAGAAAATGGTCTCAATTAAAATAATTTTATTTTATTTAGGAAGTCTAATTTATTTTTAGGCTGAAATAAAATAAAAGAATGAGAGAAATTATATTAAATTTATTATTTAGTTTAATTAGTTAATTAATTATTCAGGGCCTATGCCCAGAATGAATAATTAGAAAAATTAACCTGGACCTAAACTAGTTAAAAAGACTTAAATAATTATTTTAGTTCATTTGGGCTCATTAATTATTTATTAGATTATTTTAATAGACCCACAAAATAAATAATTAATGGTTATGGTTATTATTTAGGGCTCATTGGGTCTAAAAAAATAATAAATTATTAATGGTCCAATAGCCTGAACTAAAAAGGTTTTTTTTAACTCACGGAATAGAAGAATTTAGTCTGAGTTAAACCTCTTCTGTTGATAGCCTCTGGGTATTTTGAAATATTAAAACCCCGGTATTTTGGTTCTTAGGTGAGAGTCGTGTGTCTTGTTTTTTTTTTTTTTTTTTTTTTGAGAGCATACACAAGAAGAAAAAAACCAGAAGCTTTTGTCTTTTTCACTCCTCTCTTATTCGTTTCTTTTTCCTTTTGATTTTCTTGATTTTGCTAATCAATAGCAAAGGATCAATAACTATTTCTGAGGCTAGATTTTCCTCGCCTAAATTGTTTCACCAACAAGCAATAGGTGGTGGAATATTCTGAGTTCTCAAGAAGGACTCGCATTCATGCAAACCAGAAGAAGTAGATGAATCGCGGGATTTCAACCGAAATCATCATCACGAGAAGAGTCCATTCCAATGGTTCAATCGTCTTCTTCATGGCCAAACAAACTAAAGATAAGCAGAGGTAAAAAAATAATAATAATTCTTCTGCTGTGTGGCTTCTGTATTTTTCTTGGTTTTGGCTTCAGTTTCTCTAGCATGCATAGTTTCTGTGTTGTTTCATGAGTATCACTTCAGTCCACAAATGATTCAATTCTTCTATTAATGGTTGAAGATAAACATCTATTTTATACTTCGGATTCTTTGGTCCCGGTACAATGATTGTCAAAAAGTTCACAGGGTCTTTCATACACAACCATAGTGGGAGGTTATAAGGAGTGATAATAACTGGCCAACATGAATACTACTTTCCTGACATGCCAAACAGTGAGAAACCATCAATACAATGTCTCAATCTCATATTCCACACTTTCTTTGCAAAATCTGGATGACTCTAGTCAAAGTGCTACCAAGCCTCACCATCTCTAAAATGACTCATATTTCCATCTTCTAGCTTAGCCTTTGTATGCCAACTCATGTATTCGGCTGTAGTTTTAGATGCATACAGCCTCTGCAACCTTGGTGTAATTAGAAAGTAGTACATTTTTTTAAAAGGGATCTCAAACCTAACCCTTCTTTTTTTTTTCCCACATTCTCTATGAATGTACCGAGCATGTCTACAAAATTTGCATTCTCTCAAATCGATATCATTTTTCCAATAAAGCATGCACCCATTAGTGCATGCATCTATCTTTTGAACAGGCAACCCCAACCCAGATATTAACTTCTTCATTTGATAAAAGTCATCAAGTATCTTGTTGCTACTTGGAACCACCTCTTTCATAAGTTGCACCACTTGGTTAAAAGCTTTTTTAGATATGTTATTTTTCAGACTTAATGTTTAGTAGCCTTGAAACTAACGAAAGCACCGAGTGGTTCATACACCCTTCCCATATAGGAGTGCCTGCTACCCTCAACATATCATAAAACTTTTGTACTTTTATACTTTTGTATTAGGAGTTTCTTCAACTTGCTCATGTGATGGTCTATCTAAGTTAAAATCAGGACCCACTGCATCAATAACCATTTCCACAAACAGATTTCTAGAACCTGAATCAATAGAAACTGCACTAGATATTGAGGTAGACTTACATAGTAAGGTTCTCCGTGACAAACCCACTAATGATAGTTGCTAACAAACCTATATCAATATAAATGGATCTCAACTTGGTTCGGGGAGTCAAATTCCATTTCTTGCATTTTGTACAAGGATATCTGATTTTACCAGACATAGAATTCGATAAAGTAAATGCAATAAATCCCTGCACCCCCTACTCAAATTCAGTAGTAAACCTTTTACTGGGCAATGGCCTTCTATACATCCAACCGCGATCTTCCATCTATATTATCAACAAATTATCTGACAAAGATATTTGATTGTGAGTTTATGCATGTTTTCCTAAAAGGTTTACGAAAAAAATAATAAAAAGAAAGGCTCAACAAACAGTTTATTTAGTGTCGTAAAAGTTGGAGGAAAGGGAAATTGATATGATGAAAGGAATGTTGGAGGAAAGATAAATTGATATGACGAAGTTTAGTCATTTCGATCTTCATGAATTTCTTGTAGATGGTGGATTGTTGGGGAGAGTTGATTATATTGAGGACTATAATGACAATCTAATCAAAGAAATATAGTCAAAATTGAAGACCATAGTGATCAGAAATGGGAAAATTGGAATTTATATATACCTTTCTAATCAACAATCACAATTTAGGAGCAAAATGGGAAAACTAGCGTAATAGTATTGGTCTTATCTTCAAGGAGAAGAAGTGAAATCCAGATTTCTAGGTCTAAGGATGGCCTCCTTATGGAACAATTAACTAAAACTACTGCTAGTTGATATTATCCTTCAATTGTTAAATCCACCCCCAATTCACAAAGAAAATGTACTAAATATGATTCCAGACAGTGATTAATTGGATGAAAAACAATATGAATGGAGAACCTAAAAAATCGGTAAGTAGTTAGAACAATACTAGAAGATCTAATTTTGCTTACCAAAAACAATCATTCAGTAATTAGAAAAAATTGGCAAAAAGACAACACAATGCTAATCGAATAATGTCCATAGCAAAAAAAATCCTAACGAAAAAATTGCAAAATAACAACCCTTCACTGGTCACTCTTATTTCCTCTTGAAAAGGATACTCCAAAACAACAACAACAACAACAACAATAATAATAATAGCAGGGGACAAAACAAAAGAACATTAGCAACCAATGAACTGTACATTCCAAGTAATTCTACATACTTGAAAAAAGAATTTTCAGCTTGTGATCCCTAATAAATCATGCTAAGCAAAATCCAATTCATATTCCTCAATGTTGCAGAATAAATGAGAAATTAACTTTAACTACAAACTTTAAATTTTATTTTTTATTAAATAAAGAAAAACGAGATTGCATTCCTTGATCTTCTAAGAAACAACATTTCTAAACTAATCATTAAAGCAGCACAAGCTAACTGGTGCATTATCAAATTCCAGTCCATGAAAATTTAAGACCACCTGCCTTTATGCCAATACAGTTTTTTTAAGAAACTAATGATCCTAATTCAGATATATCATTAAAAACATCTTTCAATTTCTCAATAGATCAAATATACTATTCCCGTGATGACATTGTGCTCACAAACTAGAGAAATGACTTATTAAAAAAAGGGAAAAGAAATTCCATTGGACAAATTGATTGCAAAAGTTTCGCAGAATGCAAAATCAAGTTACAAAATCTACTTCAGTTTCAACAGGTTTCTAAAAAGTCCCTTCCCACCAAAATTCAACCATGTAAAAACGAGGACTTTCTGAACTCACTTTAATTCCTACCTCATCCTAATTCGTATTTGAAACTCAAAAATATCCAGAGACTTTAATTAAAAAAGAAGGCAAAATATCAAAAGATGAATAGGGAAATGAAAGAATATCTTACAGCTGCTGCATTGCATGCTCCAAATTTCCCAAAAACCATAAAACAGTTGCACAAGAAATGAAAGAAAACCAGAATCATATAGGACTCTTTACTAAATATCTATGAATTTGATAGTAATGGAGTATCTCCTGTTCAAAAATAGAAGTTTTACTAAAGACACTATTTTAAATTTCCTTTTCACCATATTTTTCTCCAATCTCTATTTATGTAACACTGTTTTCAATTTCCTGTTCCCTAAATATCTAGAAGGCACATAAAGCTAATTTTCTTCAATTTCCTTTTATATAGGCATACTGGAGTCCAAAGAACTATTACTTTATTTTCATCCACACAGCAAACTTAATGGTAATAAAGATTGAGCTATTGAATATAGAAAAGTGTGTTGTGCAAGGTTCTTCATACAACTGACTCAAAACACCATAAAAAAAGGGTTTAACTGAAACATTTTAGAAAGTTATGCTAAATTTCTCAACAATAAGATTCAAGTCACCAATAACATGCACGAGGAAGCAAAGTGCACAAAAGATATCATCTCATGGCATCTATGGAGCCATATTGTGATTTAACAAAAATATTGTACAAGGATGTAAACAAAAGCAACTCAAGGAAGTATAACTCATTTTAAGTATATGAATCAACTATCATACTTATACCATTTACAACTACCACAATTTCCTTATTGGACCAAGCATTCCACTAAGCTACAAAAAACACCTAGCTTGACACACACACACACACACACAGGGAGAGGGTCTCCAAAGTCCTAAACAATGGCGCAAGGTTCCATCCTTATTCATTAGAAAATTTGAACTATAGAAGATTCACGAGAAAAAGGAACAAGTGATTTACAATTATTGCCAAGACATCCCAAGTTAAAGACATTGGCCTATAAGTACCTCGTTCTTTAAAAAAAAAACCCTTTAATATGTTTAGAGGGGGGAGATATGCCAATAGCATGAAAAAGGATAATATAGATAATGTTCCTCCACAAAAATTACAGTAAGCATAGTACTTATTATTAAAAGTAAGATAAATATATTTTTATGAACTTAAATAAATTAGAAGCACCTTAGTAATCATGAAAAGCAAAAATCACAAATGTCGTGCAGTTCATGTTAGTGTTATGCCCTAGAAGTAATCATTTGTACATTATATTTGACACATTTTATTTTATTAGAATGCATTATTTATCTTACAGTATCTTTTGTTTACTTTTGTGTAAAAATAACTATTAGATAAAGTCTATAGAACAACATTGTGTTAAGGAAATCATGATAGAGATTATAATATGAGATTCCTACTACACTGTATAGTGTTAGTACTTAAATAGTCCCTAGTCGTAATATTAATGAGATAGGACATCATTAATGCGCTAAGACTAGTATGTGTTAGACTTCCTGATTTGATCAGGCGGTGTTTCTCATATCCGTGAGTATTGAGATACTCAAAGTTAACACGTGGATGCTTGTTAATAGAACAAGTATATTGGATTACCTAACTATGAGATAATCACATGGATAACTATTTAGTGCCAGTGATATAATCTCAATACAGTAAACGTGCAAGTATCCTTAGACTTGAGATCTCCAATGTACTTTGTTTGCTGAGTATTGTGCTTTAATTCCAATCTCTAGTGCCAGACCGAGGGCCACCTATGGGATGGATATTGGGCGCATTATGAGGTAAACAAAAGTAGTTGAGATGGTCAATAAAAGATTCACCACTCCTAATAGTAGGGGCGAACATCTCACGGACACTTGTAAGAATTACTACTCGAGAAGTCCTTGGCCAAGGTGACTGTGTATTGGAAATAGTTCCAATTAATACACATTTAAAGTAGTGGGTTCCTAGCACAAGTAATGTTATATTCGGGTCAGAATTGATATACATTCTGAAGGGAGTTGGCACTAATTCTGTACTCCAAACCGATTAAAATATTGTATGGTAAAATGAGTTAATTGCACTATAATTGGTTATTGAAGGGTTCATGTCAAGCCACTTAACTTCCTGGACTCTTGGGTGGTCATAATATGTTGCTAAATACTACTCATGATTTGGGAATATGGGTTTATTAATTGATGAATTAATAAACCAATTCTGATTAGAATTAATATGAGTAATTCTAATTAATTATGGATTATTAATCTCAAAGACATTTGAATTAATTCATGTTCGTTACCAATTGATTGGGAAACCTAATAGGTCACACACAATAGAGGATTATATACTCAAGATGTTATTTGATAATATAGTGGGATTAATTGCGAGAAAGATAAGTTGTTTTGACCAAATTATAATTAGTTATAATTTATGGGTCAAATTATAATTATGAGAATTTGATGATTCCAATTACAATTAGAGAATTCTAATTGTTAGTTTTTCAATGATTTTTCGTGACATATAGGAGATATGCACAAAACCTAATAGGTGAGGGATTCACAGAAACAACTCTCCAAAAACCCGTTTCTTCTTCTCTCTCTTTCTTGTGGTTCTTTAGAAAACAAGAAGAACAAAAAAAAAAAAAAACCTAGCCACCTTATTGTTTTCTGCTAGCATAGAAAATTTTTGTGCTTGAGTGTGATCCTCCATATGAATTTCTGTTAGAGATAATCACACACTGTGATTGTAGTAGCTGCACATTCGACTCTCGTAGTGTTTGATCAAGAGAATTACTGGATTGCACCACAATTGTCAGACAAGAAGAAGGAAGATTTTGTTTTTCAGACGCACAAAGAAAGTTAAAACCGTTACCTTTTGTTCCTTCTTAAACCTATTTTAAATCACATGCTTTTGATCTTAGAGCTTGGATTTCTTAGTTTCCACCACAGTAATCGATATTGTGATATAGAAATCCCATCAGTTCAAGTCTAATAAAATGGGTAGAAGGGAACTATTGCCATAAATTAGAACCATCCTACAAGCAGGACCATAGATGGCCTTTGTCAAAATTATGTTATTTTTCTGTATTTTAAACTACTTTTTCATTTAGTTTGGGAGAGATGGATATGTTGCTCTACCTATAGTTTAACACACATAAAGATAGGCTAACAAAAGCCTAGCAAGAACAATAAAAATTCTAATAATTGTAGTTGTTTAAGCCAATTCTGAAGCTTTCTCAAGCTAGACAAAGTAAAATTATGATGCGGCTGCATTAGACAGTAAGCAATATCAGGGGTCTATTCAGATCCATAATGTTTTCCAGGCCTTTAAACTGTTGTGGTATGTCTATAGTAATAGAAGGCACGAAAAAATACAATACCTTTGGAGCTGCCATTGGATATTCTTCAGGTAAGAATAATTCCGACTTAAATCCACCTCCTACAAAGAATTGATAGAACAAGTAAGAAGCTTTGAATTAGGCAAGTCTTTCAAAACATTGACCAAGATAGCAGTTCAAGCTATAAAAGTGTAAAAGGAATATGGTACTGAGAGATCCAATTATAAGATCCAACCTTTATTTACAATATACCTCTTGTATATGGTAAAGCTGGTCCATCCCATAGACCATACTAATCCTTCTCCACTACTAAATGAATATCTTCATTTAACTTGTCATAAGTACACAGTAAAACATTTCATATCCTACTACATTCTACTTAACAAATTATTATCTACAATGGAGAAACCTTACTGGGTTCACTAAGAAAACTCTGAGTTTCCTATTAGACGATAGACATATAAAAACCCATCAATAAATGTTTACGAAATGAAAATCAAAGTACAAACACCTAATGGATTGGCTAAATACTAAATTTGGAGGCTAGAATATCTACACTTTATCGTATAACTATTGTGTCCGCAATGCCGAACTCCTATTCTTGCCGCAGCAAAGTGGATAGTGCAGGGTTTTCGTACAACAACGGACAAACCAAAAAAAAAAAAAATAAGGGCTTTCCACTAAACTCACAGAGAAATTAAGAAAGGGGCTCTGCACAGACAAAGGTTTTGAGGTGAAAAGGGACCTCTGAGACGAAGAAGAAAGCAAAGACGAAGCAGAGAGAGAGCACCATTGGATTTCCTTAGCCCTTTAGGAAAAAAAAAATTATTGCTCTCAAAGGATGGTGGCTTTTTTTGGATGAAAAATTTTAATAGACATGCCTTTGTTTTTCTTATAAATAAATGTGTTAGGAAAGACACATTATCTTGCGTGACACAAAGAAGTGTCATAATAGATCTGTTAATTTAAGCCAACATATTAAAGCTACATAGTTTCGGTTTTATTATAATGACACTAATAAACGTAGTGTCATTATAGTCACTCTATTGTTACACTTTTTAAATAGTGTCATGAAAAAGGTGTTATGAAAGTTACTTTTTCTTGTAGTGATAATTCACCTTATCGTATATGCACCTCATAATCCTCATAATAAATTCAAATAATACAAAATAGGGTTTGGAAAACTTATAATATTTGTTTCTCTTATTAAAATAATTGTAATAACATTTCTTCATAACAATATTTAATTTAATATAATAAATCATTTTTCACAAATAAAAGTGAGTCGTCACTTTACAAGCACAAACTATTTACATTATTCCACAGGCACCCTTAATACTCATTAAAAAAAAAAGTAAATGAGTATGTCATATAAATAATCTCAATAAGGATGTTATACTCTAAATTAAGTGCTCATACTCTAATTCCCAAGATACAAATAGGCTGGTTATTTCAATATATATTCCATTCTAGTTCAGTTTTTTAGTTTAGTAAAGTTTTGTATTTCACTTATTATTTATTTATGTTTTTTTTTTGTTATGTGTTCAAAGAATTATTTTGCAATATCATAATGGAACAACTTATTACTCAACTTATAAAACACGGAAGTAATTTTTGTCATGATACCCATATTTCAACTCTAAGAAAATTATTTATAAAGAACATATAAGAATATTTTATATAGTAAGT
Source organism: Voacanga thouarsii (assembly GCA_026120185.1). NCBI lineage: Eukaryota > Viridiplantae > Streptophyta > Magnoliopsida > Gentianales > Apocynaceae > Voacanga > Voacanga thouarsii. The sequence goes on along the minus strand of JANUWF010001872.1, from coordinate 110,022 downwards.
AATATTAGTAAGAAATCATGGACGTGTCCAATGATAAGTACACTCACTGTGTATAAAGTTTAAAATATTATAAAAAAAATCCTTTTAAATAAGTAACTTTAAATGTATTTAGATTGGGATTATTTAGAGCGATACATTTTTTTTATTTTTCACTTCATTTTATAAAAACACCAATCCGTTGCAAATCCCTCACAAATTTGTGAGGGATTTGCGACAACCAATTGCACGACCGTAGCAAATTTGCTGTAAACTATTTCTATTTTTCAATTTGAATTTTTTATAAAAGTGGTCGTCTAAAATCCGTAGTAGTTTTGCAATGGATTAGCAAGAATAAGTACTTTTATTATTTTTTACTTCATTTTTTTCTAAAACACCAATCCATCGCAAATCCCTCGCAGAACTGTGAGGGATTTTCGACGGCCTGTATCAAATTCGTCCCAAATCCCTCACAAATCCGTAGTAGTTTTGCAATGGATCAGCAAGAATAAGTACTTTTATTATGTTTTACTTCATTTTTTCTAAAACACCAATCCATCGCAAATCCCTCGCAGAACTGTGAGGGATTTGCGATGGCCTGTATCAAATTCGTCCCAAATCCCTCACAAATTTGATAGGGATTTGGGAGAGCATTTGTCACACCGTCGCAAATCTGTTGCAAACATTTTCTTAATGGATTTTTCTTTTTTAATTTTTTTACAAAAGATGTCGTCGCAAATCCATAGTAGATTTGTGATAGATTTGCTAGAGCAAGCACTTTTTATTTTTTATTTCATTTTTTCCAAAACACAAATCCGTTGCAAATCCCTCGCACTTCTGTGAGGGATTTTGAGGGCATTTAGCACTCCATCACAAATCCGCTGCAAATATTTTCCTTAATGAGTATTTTCTTTTTTTGTTTTTTTTTTCAAAAGAAATCATCGCAAATCCGTAGTAGATTTATGATGGACTAGTAAGAGCAAGTACTTTTATTATCTTTTACATCATTTTTTCCAAAACACCAATCCATCGCAAATCCCTCACGGAATTAAGAGAGATTTGCAACGGCCTGTATCAAATCCGTTGCAAATTTGAGAGGGATTTGCGAGGGCATTTGGCACACTGTTGCAAATCCGCTGCAAACATTTTCCTAATGAGTTTTTTCTTTTTTAATTTTTTTACAAAAGATGCCGTCGCAAATCCGTAGTAGATCTACGACGGATTTGCTAGAGCAAGCACTTTTTATTTTTTACTTTGTTTTTTCCAAAACACCAATCTATCACAAATCCTTCTCAAAATTGAGAGGGATTTGAGATGCCCTGTATCAAATTCATTGCAAATCCCTCTCAATTTTGCGGGGAATTTGCGAGGGCATTTAGCACTTTGTCGCAAATCCGCTGCAAATATTTTTCTTAATGAGTTTTTTTTTTTTCAAAAGAAACTATCGCAAATCTGTAGTAAATTTGGGACGGATTAGCTAGAGTAAGCATTTTTATTTTTTTAATTCATTTTTTTCAAAACAAAAATCCATCGCAAATCCCTCGCAATGCTACGAGGGAGTTGCGACGGCCTTGGTAGACCGTCGCAAATTAGCTACAAAAAATGTCCATTTGGTGCGTATTTTCCTATTCAATTTTTTTTTTTTAATAAAAGAGGCCATCAGAAATCCATAGTAGATTTGCGAAGGATTAACTAAAGCAAGCACTTTTTATTTTTTACTTCATTTTTTTTAAAATAAAATCCGTCGCAAATCCCTCTCAACTTTGAGAGGGATTTGCAACGGCCTCTGGCAGACCATCGCAAATATGCTACAAAATATTTTCCTCAATGAGTATTTTCCTTTTCGAATTCTTTTATAAAATATGCCATCACAAATCCATAGTAGATTTGTGGCGGATTAGCTAGAGCAAGGACTTTTTATTTTTTTTACTTCATTTTAAAAAAATAATAGATTCTGTCGCAAATCCCTCGCAATTATGCAAGGGATTTGCAACGGTTTCTTTGCATCTGTCACAAATCTGCCTCAAAAAATGGCCGTTGCTACTGTATCGCTAAATAGTGATAGATTTGCGAGGGGCGATCAACATTCTATTTTCCGTTGGTGAGCCGTCACAAATGCAACGGAATTTTGCCGTTGCAAAAATCCATCTCAATTTCCTTATTTTCTTGTAGTGTTTCTAAGAGTGATCTAGTTCAAGGTATTACATATGCTTCAAAATATTCAACTCTAAAATTAGGGTATGCGACTCCTGTAGGAATATAAATACTATAAGGACTAGTCATTTTGGAATATATATTTTCTTGTCATTATAAGTTAGAGTTATCCCATTGAACATAATTAGATGCTTGTCCCTGGAGCATATAGAACAGTGGCAAAAGATGAGTCTGTAGATGGTGGTACCCCCGTAAGGTCACAGTTCGATTCTTCACTCAACTTTACACATCGCATGATTTACATCCTTTACAGGGTCCAAGACATGGGTGGCAGGGGCACTCGTAATGGATCATCACCCAAAAAAATGAGATACTTTTACTAAAAAGTTTACTCCTAACATTATTTCCAATGTATCATTAAAGTATTCATTTCCAACTAATAATCTTAAAGGAATTCTAGTATCTTTGAATTTAATTTATGTTTCTACTGCATATCAATCTCATGAATTTCACCATTAAAATTTGTGTATTGATAAGAATCATCTAATTGATATAAAGCAAGATTTTTTTTTTCTTTTTGGTTAGGCGATAAGTAATGTAATTTTCGCTCGCTCCAGTATCTATTAGATTTTGCATGGAGTAAAGATCATTTCATCAAAATATTCCCTATCAATTTCATAGTTTGTATTAATTTTATCAAATTTAATTAATGCATTGTTATATTTTAGGTCAATTCCTACTCCGTTATCTGAATAGGATAATCAAGGTAAATTAATCCTAGATTATAGCTCTTTATTTTTCTAAAAGTGGTTTAGGAGTTATATCTAATTTAAATTTACCTTGTATTTTCATATTAGTTATTTCATGAGGATAAATTCTTCCTATATCATTAAATAAGTTTGGTAAATTAATATAGTCACTGTTTGTAAAATATTCAGTATAATGTGTATTAAAAAAAGCATATGATATTCTATATGTTATCGAATAAGGTCTATTTCCTTCGTGGAAAAAAGAAATCTTTTCTTTTAAATTTTTGTGTTAATAATAATACTTTATCAACATATTTATCTTGTATATTATAAAAAATTCTAGGATGAATATTGAATACCAATTTTTGGTATTTTAAATTCCCTCATAGAATACCAGATGTTGCTTCTTGTCTATTGTTAATTCTATTATCTAAAATAGCTAAATTAATTGGAGTGTCTAATCCTTCTCTAAAGGTTGCTCTTATTATCATTTGTATTGTACTTATATGTATCCATCCAAGTTTTTCTTACTTTTTCTAGAATCTTTTCCATTTTATCTTGTAAATCCTTTTTAGATAATAAATGTACCATTACTTTATTACTAGTTAAGCTATTTTCTATGGCCTTTTTTTTTTTAAACTTATTTCATAAAACATATGATTTTTTTTTAACAATAATCCTATCTTTTCTAAGGCTGATACCCAAAATCTTGAATATGAATCTAAAGCATATGATGCCTTTTGTATCTTAGTTAATAATTTTCTACCTAGAATAGCTTCTTGACTATACTCTTGTAAGTGTTCAAATATATCACTTATAGATTAATTTTTTTTCTTTATCTTCAACCATTAGTTATATTCAGAATTACTACATATTCAATATATGCGATTATAAAAATATCTTCATTAGAATAAAGTATTTATAAATCTCCAAATCTATTTATTAAAACAAAATCTTCATCATTTATCAATTGATCTATATCTTCATCTATTTCTATTTTCTTTTTATTAAATCTTTTAGGGCAGTTATTAGTATAATATCTTTTTTCTTTGCAGAAATAACATTGACATTAGTAATCTTTCTTTTCTTAGTTCGTTTATACATCTTTTTCTTAAGCATATTAGGTTTTCTTTTCTTAAAATATCTTCATTTCTTGTGTTTTCTATTAATCCTTTGATAGTAATAAAGGGAATCGCATCCTATCATAGTAGGTAAAGTGTTATTTCCACAACATAATCCTATTTTCCTTTTAATCTTTTTGTTCTTTTTATCAACGTTGCTTCATCACACCATTCACTTAATTTATCTTGTAAAAAACTTATTCTTTTTCCTAAAGTATCTTGTGTTCTAGGATTATATGTATCGATTAATTTCTTTCCCCAATGATAAGGAATTTGGGCATAAACATATTCATATAAAATTTGGGATTTGAGCACATTTATAATAATAATCTTGAAAAAAACAAACATATTTTTTTATTTTACACATATAACATAATGGTAATTTTATCAAAACATTAGTATATTTTCTTTGAGAATTTGAATCTTTATAATATTGTCCTGCTCCAACAAATTCTAGTCTAAGAGTTTCAACAGCTCTTGTTATCATATTATCTATATCATTATTAAAAAAGATTGCAACTTTTGCTGTATCACTCATATTTTTCCAATATCAACCAATACTATTTTAGAGTTTTTTCTAAGAAATTTCTTGTAGTATCATAATCCATTTTATTTACAGTAGCTACTAATCTTAATACTAATTTTCATTTACCAATAACTTCTTCTACATGTATAACACAGTCTAAATGTAAATATATTTCAAAAGAATTAATTGTTTCATGCTTCATTTTATCTAAAGGAGTTTATTTTTATTCATCATAAGCACTTCTATTTACTATGCTAGCAACTCCAATATATCCCCTAGGAGGAGGTCTTACTACAGTGGATGCTATATAACTAGATTGAAGAATATCATTTATATTAGTATTTTTCATGAATTATTTCAGTTTTAATACGAGAATTACTATTAACCATATTTAACTGAGATATTTGATTTGATAATATTTCTATTTCAAATTTTGAGACCGAATCAAAATTATCCGTTGTATTTTATTTTATTTTGGATAGATGTTTAATAAGAAATCTTTTATGATAAGGAGGTATATTAGATAAATCTTGTTTAGATGGAGGTATTCATATTTCTTCTATTTCTTCTATTTGTTTTTATAAGGATTGAAAGACATTTGAAATTGTTTTCTGAAATTCTAATATATCTTGTTCAAAATTTAAATTTCCACTTAATAGTTTTATAATTTTATCTATATTTTTCTAAATGAACAATTGTTTATTAATCTATAGGGTATGTCCAGTCATTCTCATCATAAATATGATCATCATTATAGAATTTGATAGGAACATCGTTATCTATGGTATATGAATCATTTACGAAAAAAGTATTTGTGTCAAAATTTTCATCTGAAATATGTTTATCTTTAGTTAGATTATCTAAAATAGGCTCTAATACCATTATGAGAGATGGTGGAGAAACAAAATCAAATATGATAAAAATATCAATTCGAACATTAATAGAAGTGATCATTAGCACAAACCAAATTTTATATCTAAGGAGAGTTATAGAAATTGGAGAAAAATAAATAGGCGTATTAAGATTATCTTCAAAATTCATTTTATATTATTGTTAAACTTCTCGAAGAAAGAATTAAAGATGCAAACTCCTGTCTCAAAATCAATAAAATATGGGTACACACACATATATATACATGCCTACTAATTATATATTTGTATTTTGTGTTTATATTAAAAACTGATTATAATATATATATATATATATATATAATTTAAAATATAATAAATAATTATAATTCAAAATTGTGAATAATTGTATAAAAAAATGATACAAAATAATATTGTATAAAATAATTTTTATACTATAATATTGTATAGAAAATTAATATTTAAATTATTATTTTATTGAACAAAATCAAATTTATTATCTTAGTATATTCTAATATATATATATAACCTCACACAATTTTATTATATATCTTAGTTATTTGAAGTTTATTATCATTTTGTGAGTATATTATAGAATTTATTATGGTCTAAATTTGTTGTGATTCATATCATTTAGTTCTTTAGTTTATAATTTGTGGAGTTTATTATGTAATTTATTTTATTGTGATTATATTGAAATTTTAATGGTAAATATGTTTTGCTTATTTTTTATATATCTTATTTTATTTTATTTTATAACTTGAAACACAATTAAAAATTTTTAGGCTCAATTCTTGATTGTCTATGTCCCTCGCCACATGAGCATCATCTATCTATATTAGCATATGTTGGCAGTGTTATTGACAGAGTCAAACGATAGTAGAATTGTACTCAACTCTGCAAGAGTGCGATGCGCGTAAAATATAGTTTATGAGTGTAATTGTAAAAGAAAAAAAAAAATTGCAAGTTCAACTGTTCAAGATCGAATTGGATATCTAAGTAAAAATAAATAAATAAATAAAGGCTTGAGTTTTACAACCACCAAAATTCCAACCAAAACACCTCTACCAAGTCGCGCAGCCATCACCTGCACTGGAGATCCGTCTGCGCCACCGAATTAGCCTGCAAAGTTAGCAGTTCGGGTGAAACATCTGACACGTGCATAAGAAACTAAGGTTCTAGCTCTGATAGCTCCCCTTTCTCTCTTGCGGATTTGATCCTTCTTTTGAGCTTTTTCTAACTCGATTTTCCCCCTTGAAATAATGTACAGATTAAATTCTGTAAATCATTCTGTTTATTCTGTAAATCATTCTGTAAATTTTGTTTTCTTATGCTTATTCAATTTTTTTTCTGCCTTAAATTAGTGTAAATTGAAAATTTTCAGTCCTTTTTGGATATTTGGATGCGTTATTATGTGAGTTGTTATGAACGATCTTTTACCGAATTCTTCTGTATAATACTAGAAATTATGTTATTTGATTTGGATGTCCTAGTGTGAATTTTTTTTAGCATTGGATAATTCTTGTCATCTCCTGTTGCTGCTTTTTTATAAGGAATACAAGGCTAATTCTTTGCGCAGTAGCCAACAAAAGTATAAAAGGCTATGGAGGTCATTATTCATTTTGAGCAAATTAAAAATTTGATGTTGAAGGATCTCCGATCAATTAGGTCCTGTGCATTTTAAAAGGATTTTACTTTGAATTACTTCCTTCAGTTGAGTTTGCCGGCTGAATTATTTTGATTTTACCAACTAAAAAAAAAAAAGGAAATTGATTTTGTGAATTTACCGTACTTCAATACACCTTTGTCTTGTAAACAACTGCCTTGTACTTGCTGGCTATTAGTCTATTATGAAGAGACAGTTCAAGCTTTAATTTTTAAGAAAAAAATTACTATGTAACTGAATATATTAAAAAGAACAGGTTCAAGGATCCTGGTTTGTGGTGCAAAAGATCAGGTGCAAAGTTAAAACCTTTACTTCCTAGGAATTTAGGATAAAAACGTGAAACATACAGTTTCAAGTAAAAAAATCTCTAGGCTAGCTGGGATTTCTGAGTTATTCCATGGCCAGAGAAGAACATTTTCTTTCTATTGATAATGATGAGTTTATCTTATGCATGCACAACTTTTGCAGCTAGATGAATACTAGCTATGGAATGTGCCAATACCAGATTGGAAATTTTATTCAGCCTTGGCATCACAAACTTATTATCACAAAAACTTTTTATTAAACTTTTTCTTTATAATAGAACGTTGAAAATTCATTTATTTTAGAATGCATGAACTGATTTTCTTGTATATTAGTTTGATTTTCCTTCTAAGTATTCTTGTGTAAAGAAAATATTATGAGGTTAACTGTTGATATATATAGTCATTAACATTACCAACAAAGGCCAAAAATTTTACTTCTTTTTCTGTTCCTCACATGGGTGCTTTTATTATTTTATCCATATGCACTCTGCTATTTTGTAAAGTTCTCTCTCTCTCTCTCTCTCTCTCTAAAGGTTTTCTTTGCTGATTTAAGCATTTTTCCATGTTGTTGTTGAATCAGAATTTTTCTAAATAATTCAACAAGTGGACATGGCAGGCGCATTAAGGAAGATGGTGGGCTGCCAAGGAATTCCGGTTTTGGTATAGTACTGACAAGAGGGATATTTATATATTTATTTTGCCTAAATGTTTACTTTCTTATACAATTGTTTAATATTTCTTGAAGGGAATTCGAGCAATTGCATCTAGGGCTTACTCTTCTTCTGTGAAAGAGGTTAGTTAAAATATGGCTTTTCTTTTCACTCTCCAGTGGCACAAACTTGCCATTTTCTGTTTTCATGCGTATTAAAGTAGTGCCATCAACTGATAGTGCATGCTTTTGCAGATGACAGTGCGTGATGCTTTAAATTCTGCACTTGATGAAGAAATGTCTGCCGATTCTAGCGTCTTTCTGATGGGTGAAGAGGTGCAATTCCAATCCTAGTGTGTCTTTTGTTAATTTATATTCCAGGATCCTTTGGATTATTATTTATGACTGACTAAATAAATTTGAACAGGTTGGTGAGTATCAAGGTGCATACAAGGTTAGAGATGCTTCTTGATATTTTGTTTTAGCTGATCGATTCAAATCCTAGATCTTTTTCTGATTGATTTTTTTAATGTTGTTTTAGATTTCTAAAGGGCTTTTGGAGAAGTATGGTCCTGACAGGGTTATTGACACTCCCATTACTGAGGTTGCTTCTTAATCAATTATTGATCAAAATCAACTGCTCTTTGATTTAAGAGATAGGAAAAACACATAATCTAAAAGAGCAACATTAATCTCTTTTAGGCTGGTTTTACTGGAATTGGAGTGGGTGCAGCTTACAAGGGTCTGAAGCCTGTTATAGAGTTCATGACAATTAACTTCTCATTGCAGGTAAATTTTCTTTAAATTATGTTTTAAGTCTTCTATAATTCTTTTCCCCTGAAGACATTTGGCATAAATGATGTTATGTGCAGAATGGCTTAATCACGCCCAATCGTCTGTTTATTTCTGTCCATTTTCATTTTGCAAATTGCTAGTATTCCATACGTTCCAATGTAATTTCTACCAATTGCATTGCACCTTCTATCCTCCTCTTTCTTAAAAAACATTTGATCCCTGGCTTTTGATGTTCAATTAAGATTTACCCCACCTAAATACACGTGATATAATCCATCAGTTAGAGAAGTAATTCTATAAGCAAATTTTCTGATTTGTATTATTTTAGTACTGCTCCCGTTCAGATTTAAGTGTCCCAATTTCACTTGGCACAAAAATTTAGGAGAGCATTTGACTCTGAGCAAGTTAATGCATATCCTTATCAAGTAGAGAGGTTAGCGGTGGTGACTTGTGGATTAGTAGAGAGAAAGTTTAAAGGAAGAATGTGTATTTTAGGAAAGTGAACATTCTTTTCCAGACATCTCAAAATGGAAATGTGGGTATTCATTTTTGAATGGAGGGAGTAGTGTATCACAGGAAGATGTAAGAGTAGTAGCTAGATCATATCTTCCTTATGATTTAGTTTCCTTTGGACAGGTTGAATAACCTCCTATATCTTTAAATTTAGAACTGCATCATGACATTCAGCAAAAGTTTTGATTTAGAAGTGGAGGATGGCAATATAATGAGCTTTGGGAAATATCGTTCATGTAGTGGTGAGGCTTGAAAGGAAGAATTCCTGGATATATACTCTTAGCAGACACAAATACTGAGGTTGCTCAAATAATTGTCCGTGGGGAATCAATGGTACCATGGCATTGTGGATATCTGGAGGAAATCTTCAAGATTGGGAAGTTAAACTTTATGCAAAATTTAATGTCAAACATTTCTCAGAGTAGGTGAGAGTACAACTAGTTTGAGTGAAGGAGATTAGGAAGAAAGAGAGCTACTCTTTTTGTAATCTAAAAAAGATCAGGAAAACTCATGCTTCCAATTTTTTTAAAAAATAATTTAAATATACTTTCAACAAGTATCATTTTACATAAGAGTGTATATGATGATCTGATGTTTGCATAGATTTATCCCTTAAATATGTGCATAATTGCTTTCACATGGGCTTTTTTAGGCAATTGACCATATCATCAATTCAGCTGCAAAATCAAATTACATGTCTGCTGGTCAAATTTCAGTGCCTATTGTTTTTAGAGGTCCCAATGGAGCTGCTGCTGGAGTTGGTGCTCAGCATTCCCAGGTAAAATGTTTGTTGGTGCATTCTTGGCTCATTGATTGCTGTGGTGTCAAAGGTTTGCACAGATTTCGGCGCTGATTATCTTGTTACTTGCGGACAAAACATAAGCACCCTCTGGTGGATAAATTTAGTTAGCTATTTGATTGCTCGAGGTGTGACAGAATCATTGTTAAACCCATTTCTAATTGTGATAACAAGGAAAAATGGTGAACCCTAGTAAATTAAATATCAAATAAGAGGCTGCTGATGGTTAGCATTGGCAGAGCGAAAAAAGAATAAACTACTTTGGTCCAAGTTGATCTGGACTTTTTAGATAGACATATGTTGTTCTATAGTTGATACCTTTTGGAGAAAAAAAAGAATCTATTGTCCAAGTTGATCTTAAGTTTATGGATAGAGAATATGCCCTTCTGTAGTTGCTACCTTTTGAGTAGATGGCAATGCTGCAATCTGTTTGCAGATCCTATTCTTTTCCTGGTCTTGTTAGGTGATATTTAGGGGGGGGGGGGCTTACTCATAATGCTTTTGGTAGAGCACCTAGATGAAGGAAGATTCAGTTTTTCAGAATGCTGGAAAGTAAGTTTGGGCAAAACCATAGTTGTGTTGGATGTTCTTGACATGCTGCTCTTTCGGCCATCTTTAGTCATCTCCAAAAGTTCATTTTTAGTGGTTTTCTTTCAGTTACTAACTTTATTTTAAAAGCATAAATAGAAACATAATGCTTTTAACACTGTTCTGTTATCATTCCTATACATTTTCAGTGCTATGCTGCATGGTATAGTTCGGTTCCAGGGTTGAAGGTACTGGCACCATACTCAGCAGAAGATGCTCGTGGCCTGCTAAAGGCTGCTATAAGGGACCCAGATCCTGTTGTTTTCCTTGAAAATGAATTGATGTAAGAGTACTTTTTAATCATCATGAATTTGGACTTGCTCAACCAACTATGTTCTTATTTTGTGGGTGTGACTTATGTTTGCTGCAGGTATGGTGAGTCTTTCCCTGTCTCAGCTGAGGCCCTTGATTCAAGCTTTTGTCTTCCAATTGGGAAGGCTAAGGTATTTAATAGACAAATCCCTTTTTCTTTTTGGTTTTGTGGGGTTGGGGGGTGTGGAGGGGGTTTCAAATATGAGCATTATTTACTTGCATGCATTGGCAGGTAGAACGTGAAGGAAAGGACGTCACAATTACTGCTTTCTCAAAAATGGTTGGCTATGCTCTTAAGGTTTGTCATTCTTTTTCATTGGTTCAGGATGTGTTAATAACTTTGTAGTTTAACATAGAGTATATTCCATTCTAGAATTAACTTTCTTATCTGTTCAAGGCATGGATAAGAATATTTGTCCCAGCCCTGTTGAGATTACCTTTAAAATGGATGCTTAGGGAATTCTTGGCATAGGAAGATATAATTTGTGATTTAGATAAATAATATGCATATTTTGGTAGCATTGAAGCTGTATTTCATGTATCAATTGGACTTGCCCGATACAGTCTAATCATTTTAGGAAGTGCAAAGCTTCCAAAATACACTATTGATTCTATCGGAAAGAACAAGTTTTCTCTCTAATGTAGTACCTGCAGCGCCAAATGTTGTTTACCGATTATTACCTTAAGCGTAGGTTAAACTACCTTTCAAATGCTAAAGCTGTAAATTTGCAAACAAACAACTCCCTACAATTTGTAAAGTTGTCCTTGTCATCTAGACTCCTAAGAGGACAGACCGATCAACTACTTCAATATTCGTCACAAATCAAACTCAAATTTGGCAATGATTACTAGTGTAGTTCTCTTTGGCAAGTGCAAAATGTGCAAATGCTTGTGCGATATAAATGCTTTATAAATACATTATACACAATAGTTCTATCTATAAAAAAAAATGAAAAACATGTGCAATTGCAATCTTCACTAAACTGGAAGACTTATCAAGAGGCATCTAAGGAGGTGAAATCCTGATACATAGACTTCCAGTTGACTATTTGTTACATTCCATTTCTTAGGAAAATTAATGTGCCATGTGCACAGAGGGTGATTGAATATATCATTTTGTGTTGATTTGGTGACTGTCAAACATTGTCAACATATAAGTTACCAAGAATCAACAGCTGCAGGTTCGTAACTTGTGCTTTTAGAAAACATTAGATGACTCTGGAAATAATTGCACTATTGCAGAGATTATTTGTGATTTCAATATGTAGCACTATCTGTATTAGAAGCCTTGTGTATAAAAGAGTTTCTGTTTAGGAACCTCGAAGCATTTTTTTTTCTTGTGTGCTTAAGTATTTTGTTTGTTAAGATTTTATTCTGGCAAAAGATTAAAAACGCTACTATATTTTATTACCCAAAACGTTAGGTTTGGAATATCTTGATCTTATAGTTTCAAGTAAGACTATGTTACCTACCAAAATGGAACTTCTAAGAGATATATACATGTGCATCTGTAATGCTTTTAGGCTGCTGAGATTCTGGCGAAGGATGGGATCAGTGCAGAGGTAACTTAAAATTGTTCATTATTGCTTTTAGATCTTCATATGCAGTATGATAGTGAGATTTTAAGTACACTTAGTTTTAATTCATTTCGTCACAATGCAGGTTATAAATTTGCGCTCCATAAGGCCACTTGATAGAGCTACAATAAATGGCTCGGTCAGGAAAACCAACAGACTTGTGACCGTTGAAGAAGGGTTTCCTCAGCATGGTGTTGGAGCTGAGATCTGGTTGGCTTCTTTTCACTTAGTTACCTTTTTGGTGTTTGACCTTGACTTCTTACTTTTCTCTTATCCTTTTTACTTTTACTTATTTCAATAGTTGTTTATTTCACCAGTGCATCAATTGTTGAAGAGAGTTTTGAGTATCTTGATGCACCTGTTGAAAGAATCGCGGGAGCTGATGTTCCCATGCCTTACGCTGCAAATCTTGAGAGGATGGCAGTTCCACAGGTTTGTACTTTCTGATTTTACTTAGATTGCATTTGTTTCTTCTGTACTTGGCTAAGATTTTGTGAAATGAAATAATAATTACACATTAGGAGACACTGTGATTTGACAGAAACCCTTGAAGGTTCTATTGCAAGTGTCAGAATCAGTAGCTCGCATTATCAGAGACTTTAGCATTTTCACCAGAATGCCATTTCTTTGCTTAATCTCCAGTGGTTAAACTAGTATCTTAATTTGAAAATACGTTATCTGACATTGGGATTACTCACAATAACACTCACAAAATGCTTCAAATTTTTCTTAAATTCTTTCAAGCATCATTGCTTAAAGTGTTATGTTGAAAGTATTTTTAGCAATATGATCCATAAAGTTTTTCAAAGGGTATTCTGAAGTAAAAGTAAGCTTGAAGAGAATTATCAATTTGCACACTGCCTTCTTCCCATCCCTTTCTTCAAGCGATCCCTCTTTTCAAGAAAATTGAGTAAAAACCATCACTTATAATAAATATTGGTTCAAGAAGAACATCCCAGAATGGTACAAGTCCTTCCATGTTCTGATCTCATTTATGTACAAAGATATCCTATATTCCTGTGGAATGTATTTTATGAGCATGGAATAGTTTCAGAGCCAAGGACCGGAACAATTTACTATGTTGAGATTTTATTACTACACTGCTAAATCTGGGATTTTTTTGGTTATAGCTACAAAAATGTATTAAATAAGGCTTGTCTAAAACTAAGTTATTCCTGACAGTTGCTCATCAGTTACCAATGTACTGTAAATGGAACCTATAGCACTGTTATTCTTACACCGTTCACCATGGTTCAAGGCTAACTTTGTATGGACCATGGGTATTATTCTGTAAATTGGGTAATAATCAATTGTGAATAAAATGGGGTAATAGGTTGCACAATGTTGATATGTATAAATTATCATGTCTGATAATTTTGAATTTTGTATAGAATATTCTTGTAATCAGTGAATGGTAGGTGAGGAGGCAACTATTTATTGTTTGCTTATTAGATTCTTTTAACTAGAAAATTCTTGATAGCATTGGCATATAATGCAATTGACAAAAAGAAATATTATAAGTGGTGGTTTTTACTCAATTTTCATTTTAATATCTTGCTGTAAAAGTTTAATTAAGAGTCCTTGGGTAATGTCTTGTAAATCGGTGTTTCTGAGAAGGGGATACTTCTGTCAGAAAGAAAAATTCAGCAGGTTACACTGCATTTTGACAGGTAGTTCAGATAATAAAATGCGAAACCCATATGCTAGTGCATTAAATATTATCTCTGAAAGATTTAGAAGTCAACTAGATAATACAATAGAAAAGAAGGATGAAGTCAGCCCATTTCTTGCCATCTTCTCTTTCAGAACTGTGTGGCTGCTGTTACGGTTAAGGGCGAGCTCTCATTTGCCCGTGCTTTTCTTAAGCTGCTTTTACAGTACTTTTGAGAAAAGCAATTTAGAAATTAGTGTATCATTTGTAACAGCATTTATAAATAAACTCAGTAGCACTCCATGGGTTTTTCCCTAACAAAGTTTCTGGGCTTATCTTAAGATAAAATAAGGAGGGAGAATGCGATTAACATCTCAAATATAGGTTTTTTAACCTAAAAACCTGCTTGAAGCAACTTATGTCAAATAATTGAAGACATGCTCCAAATAGACGTATTCCGATGGAAAAAGGAAAGCATTAGACATTTTAGATATTTTTCCTATCTTCCTTTATTTTCCCTGCTTGAAATTAGTTCTCTAATTCCTTCTATTTGGGTACTCACTGAACAGGTTGAAGATATCGTCCGTGCAGCAAAGAGGACATGCTACAGATCAGTTCCCCTTGCTGCTGCCGCCTAAAGTTAACAGGAATACAATTTGCTTTTGATTGTTTCTCTCGTCATCAAAACAAAACTTTTGAGGCAGTTCTTCATCTTCACGGTGGCAGTTTGGCTTTGTGTTTTTATTGTTTCACAATAAACTCAATTAACTAATTCCGTGTACTTGGCAACATGTTAATAATTATGCAGGGAATGAATGCTTTTGTTTTTCACCTCTTCGGGTTGCTACTTCTGGAGTATGCTATTTTACTTGAATTTTTTTGGGTATGAGCCAGTCTTTTCCGGTGTTATTGTGTGCATTGTTGGGTCTGCATCTCTGGGATGTTTAGTAGATTCAGGTGTTTATTTTTCTGGAGAATACTTGCACTTATCATTGTCTTCGTGAATATATATATATATATATTTATTTATATATATATTTATATATATTTAGAAGGTAAAATATGCAATGAATATAATATGCATTTAAATGTGGCAGTCCATGAGGACTGGTTTTTCCAAATATTTTCGCTTTTAATATATTAAAAAAGGATACTGATAATTTTTATTCCAAGTACGAGGCAAAGAAGAATCCGAGAATATTAAATCGAGAATATTGTATATGCAGGTTGGTCTCCGAAATCCTATGGCAGTATACTTCTAGGACTGTCTCCACCCCGAAGTGGTTTGTTTAAATATTTGAAATTATATTTAATTAATTAAATGTGTTTAATAATAAATATTTGTTATCAGTTATTGATTAAGATGTAAATTTTTTATAAATTTTAAATAAAATAAAAATTACTTAAATATGTTATATATTCACCTAAATATTAGTTTTTTTTATATTTAATTTAAATTATCATAAAATATAATGTAAAAATAAATTTTAATTAATTTAAACTTTAAATTTTTTATTTTGAAAACATTAATTTTTGAAATTTAGTATTTGAATATTTAAATTCATTCTTCAAATTTTAACTTCATCAAATGGTCCTAACATGAAAAATTGAAAATGATCCGATGGTTCATGGCAATGACAATCTTGGCGGGAAAATAACTAAATACGAATATTTACACTTATGGATAAGAGGGAGAAGTAGGTAATAAACAGAAGGTAGAATAGTTTTATCGGGCAATAATATGATAGGTTCAATCTTTTATACACTATGATTGGAATAAATTTCTTCCACAAATATATTTTAAATATTTACATATAGTAATAAAATACTTTTAACCTACATTTTTTACAAGATAAAATGCTAGTCCTAATATTGTTACCTGTTTTATTGTGATAAAAATTAAGAAAAGAAAGTTCACTTTGCCTTTCTAAAAGTATAGGATTTTTTATATTGTCATATGGTGTTCTAATTTTCTGTTATTCTATCACTTGTATAAGAATAAACACAACGTTAATTCATCCACATTTTTAATTTTTAAAATTTTATTTTTAATTCCTCCCTCTAGGGATGGTATGGATACCAATTTTTGATATTACAAAGATGTCGTCAATTATGTTCCTCCACTACTATTTTCTTCACCCAACAATCCGCCATCCTTTATCTATGATGTTTCATTTTTTTGAGGGTATCCGATATCTTCCACGTAATATTTGTAAGTTTGTTCCACAAATGGTAGTTTTACTCTCTCTCTCTCTCTGATATGAGATTGAGGAGGAAGTCTTTTTAGATCTAAAAGTGTCTTTTGTTTGTACTTTAACAAAGTAGAAAGACTTCAAGACAAACAATACAATCAAGAAAAATGACATAAAGAGATCAAGAAAAGTAACAAAGTGACATATTTTTCCACAAATAAAGAACCATAAAAGAACTAACTTCTAGAACCCCCAAATTTAGTAGATAAGGCCTACCACAACATTACCTTAGAACTCTTAACTTAGCAAGAAATCAAAAACTAAAAGGATAGGAATTTGTGGGCATTCAAACAAGAAATAACAAGAACCCTAAATGACATATAAGAAGAACCCTTATTATAAATACTTACTCAAGGGTAGACTTAACCTTTTGGTTGGTCTTGGATTGAAGTTAAACAAGGAATCCTTCCATGCTTCAAGCCTTCAAGATGAATCTTCATTCATGTTAAAATGTGTAATAATGTTGTTCTTGTTCTTACAATACAAATCATTATATAATGGTGTTCTGTTCCTAAACTAAAATACTTTTAAATATTACAAAATGACTCCAAAAATAGCTGAAAAACGTCAGGGGTTCGGATCCAGAGTAGGGCCAGCGCTAGGTCAGTCTCCTAGGGATGACACTGGGTCCATTCTGGAGGAACAGTACCCGTTCTCAAAAAGTCAGAATCAAAACAAGGCTTTTTCCAGTACATAGTTGGCGCTGGGTTGGGTTCGTTCGGTTGAAATAGTACGCCCATCAAAATTTGAAAAATTCTGGCAGATCACAACCGGTGCTTGATAGGGCTACTCTGGCTGGTGCTGGGTCCATTCTGTTGGGCAACGTTTCTACGTGAACTGCTTTCGATAGACGTCCTTCGTACACCAGCAGCATGGTCCATTCTTAATCCTCTTCTGAAAATGTCCATATGCTATCCCACTTGAAATGAGCTTGTAGATATGCTTGAAGATTGTGTTGGAATTGTTTGAAACGGGCTCTCGTCAACGGACCAGGCAAGCTCGGCTTTGTTTCGGTTCCGTCCTCTCTCCCTTCTTGAGCTCGATCCTCGTGGCCAGATTGATTCCTATTATTTCTACTTTCTTGGAATAGATTCGTCCTTGAATCATAACCTACATCATAAGAAGAAAAATCAGCTACATTAAAAGTAACACTTACATTATACTCACCTGGTAGATCAATCTTGTAGGGGCTGTTTCCACATCGCTCAAGAACTTGAAATGTGCCATCTCCTCAAGGTTCGAGCTTTGATTTGCATTGGGTGGGAAATCTCTCCTTATGCAAATGCACCCAAACCTAGTCTCCTAGTTCGAATATCACCTACTTTCTTCCTTGGTTGCGCTTGCATGCAATGGCCTCATTCCATTTTTCGATTAGAGTCTTAACCTTCTCATGCATGGATTTATGCATTTCGGCCTTCTTTTTGCCATCAAGACTCAATTGTTTATCTACAAGTAAAGGAGATAAATCTAAAGGGGTTAATGAATTAAAACCCATAAATAATTTGAAAAGGAGAATATGTAGTAGTAGAATGGACAGTTCTATTATAGGCAAACTCTATATGTGGAAGATATTCTTCCCAGTTTTTCAAGTTCTTCTTCATGATTGTCCGTAGTAGTTGCGTGAGGGTCTGGTTGACAACCTCCGTTTGTCCATTCGTTTGCTATAGAAAACAACAAGTTAGTTCCAAGTTTTTCCCACAATATTCTCCAAAAATAACTTAAAAATTTAGTATCCCTACCCGATACTATGCTCTGTGGTAACCCGTGCAATCTTACCACTTCCTTGAAAAATAAACCTACAATGTGAGTAGTATCATTAGTTTTTGCACAAGGAATAAAATGAGCCATCTTAGAAAATCGATCAACAACTACAAAGATAGAATCCTTTTCCCCCTTGGTCCGTGGCAATCCCAATGTGAAATCCATTGAAATATCTAACTAAGATGTATTAGGGATGGGTAACGGAATATATAAACCCTGAGGTAGTGTTTTAGATTTGGCTCTTCTACATGTTATGCATGAATTACAATGCTTTTCTACATCTCCCCTCATTTTTTGCCAATAAAAATACTCTTGCAAAATACCTAATATTTTTGAATTCTCAAAATGTCCAATTAAACCTCCTCTATAAGCTTCCTTCATTTACAATTCTCTCAATGATCCTTTTCGTATGCAAAGTCTACCCTCTTTAAACAAAAACCCATCATGCTTATAAAATTTTTGGAAAGCACATGTTTCAAAAGCTTGATAAATCTCTCTCAATTCATCATCCTTTGCATATAAGCTCAAAACCAAGTAATTTTGTATCCAAAGAATTTTAAAACACGTACTTGGGAGATAATGCTGTTGGAATATATGTCCTCTAGACTAGATTATCTTATGTAATTATCAAATTTATTAATAAAAGAATTTATTCTCAAAATTTATTTGTGAATTTACATTTTATTTGTGCACAATTTTTGTTTGGAAATGACCCATTTTGTTTAAGTAAGTGATCCATGTGAATGGTGGTCTTTCATAGTAAGGTATGGATCATGGGTTACTTAACACATAAATGTTTGTTCTTAACCGATTGATGAGAATGGGAATCTCATCATGTATAGGTTATTATGTTATGAATTCTAAATGGAGAATGGTTTACCTTTAGCTAGTGAGTAGTCCACTCACTTCATAGCATGAGCGTATTTCAAATACGTAGAACAAGACCTGTAATAGTGGTTTCTAAAAGTACTATTTAAAAGAAATCCAGACTATTACTGTTACAGTGTGGACTAATACTCTACCGCTTGAATATGAGTTAGTGGTCTGACGAAGTTAGAAGTATATACTTTGATATACTGTAGTTGAGGTTCTTTCGTAGAACCAATATACTTGTATGTTGGATATATGTGACTAGTTGGTTAAGTCAGACTTGTACAAAATAACTTCTATGCTATATCGCCCCTTGTGACTGTTTGAATGATTTAATTATTCAGGGCTCTGGGGAAGATAACTTGAATATTTACTTTAGGGTAGTTACATAAATTCCTTTACAAATTAAGAGATACACTAGTTTCTTAGCTTTAATAGCTTCTACCTCCTCTCTCTCTTTTGCAAATAAATTTATTCGTTTCTTATCTCTTTTCTTTTGTTTTCCTTCTCTCTTTTCCTGTTCTTCTTTCTCAGTGTTCTCTCTCTCAATTTTTTTCTCATTTTCTTGAACACTCTTTTTCTTCTCCTTTTCTCTCATAATCTTTTAATCTTTGCTCACTTCACTTGGAGACATAGGCAGTAGAACGAATTTATTTCCCTCCTTATACACAGTGTAGGTATTTTTCTTCCTGTCATGCATTATTCCCCTATCATATTGCCATGGTCTCCATAAAAGTAGGTGGCCTGTCTGCATAGGAACAATATCGTACAAGATCTCATCTTTATACTTCTCCATGTCAATTGCAATCAAGGCTTGTTTATTAATCTCAATTCCCTACTTTCATTTAGCTATTGCAACTTGTAGGGTTGCGGATGCTTCTTTGTTTCCAAACCTATTTCTTCTACCACACTAGCACTTATAACGTTGGTGCAACTCCCGCTATCAATGATTACGCTACAAGGTACTTGGTTGATCAAGTATCTTATATAAAAGATATTCTCCCTCTGTTGATGATGCTCATTCTCCTTCATTTGCATACTCAATGATCTCCTCGCTATACCAAGTAATACACACACTTGGCAAACTTCTTCACCTTCTTCACTCAAAATTTCTTCTTCTTGAATTTCCTCCAATTTCTCATATTCCTCTTCCTCGGATGAAATCTTACCATAGGCATTTGTGTACATCACTTTCTTGCTTAGGCATTTGTGTGTCGTGTGTCCATATCCCAAACAATGAAAGCACTTGATATCCCGGCTCCTCGGTTTCTCAATAGCCTTTCTTTTATCTCTATTCCATTCTTCCTTCAATTTATTAAACTCCCTAGGTGGTGGCCTTGGAACTCCTTTCTTTTCATGTATCGGCTTAGAAAATTCCTTAGGAGATGAAGTTGGTTGGCCTACACTCCTTTCAAATAGCCTCTTCTTCAATTGTTTTCTACCTTCATAGCCATGTGCACCATTTCTTTCAAGATTTCATATGAATGCAACTCGACTACATTAGCTATCTCCGGTTCAATGCACGTAGAAATCTCGCTTTAGTGGCACATAGATCTTCATTAATAACCGCCCTCATTATTAGCACTTCAAGTTCTTTGAGAAAATCTTCAACACTTCTATTCCCTTATCTTAGTACTTGAAGCCTTTGATATAACTCATTGTAGTAATGATGCGGTACAAACCTTACCCTCATGAGATTTTTCATCAATTCCCATGTACCAATGGAATTTTCTCCCATTCTCCTTCTATTAGCTAAAATCTGCGCCCACCATGCCAATGCATAGTTTAAAAATCCCAATATTACTAATTTCACCTTATTTCTCTCATTATAATCTTGGCAATTAAATAGAATTTTTATTTTTTGTTCCCATTCAAAATATGCCTCGGGATCACTTTTTTTTGGGAATTGTGGTACCTTCACTTTGATATATTTCAATTCCTGCTCTCCCTTATTTTCATCTCTCCTTCTACCTCTCATCACATTACCCCGATATTGTTCTCCATAGTCTTCCTCCAAGTACTCCTATTCCCATTCAAATTCTCTCTCAATATTTCTTTCAACTCCCCTTATAAGATTCTCACCAAATCTCCCTTGACCTCTTCCTCTACCTTCTCTCAACCCGTTTTTCCCTCCTCTCATAGGAACCTGTTGATATCCACTAACTGAATATTTATCCCATTCTTCTCCAGGTTGTGTATTCACGGGAGGCGTGTTTTAGGCTTCCGGTTGCTCTGGTCCCCTCCTTTGACCGGCGGTAGATGTTTGGCCTTGTTGAACTCGGAGTTTGGTCATCTCCCTCCAAATGCCCTCCATACTCCTTTGCAATGAAACAATGGTTTCATGAAGATCTCCCAGATCCTCTTGTGGTCTACTTGCTCGACCAAGATTTAGCCTAGTCAGTTTCTCTCCTTGAGTCATTGTTGGAGTTTAGATTGATATTCCTGCAAAAAGAGTTAAGAGAACAAAAATAGAAATTGGTTTCCTTACTCACTCCCTAAGTGTTTGCACTTCACTCTCATGTTTGCGCTCTTTAGGTTTTTTAAATTAGAATCTTTCTCTCTTACCTTTTTCATTCATTCAACGTTTCACTTGTTCAACCAAATTCCTCCCCAACTTCAAAGGGTTTAGTTTACCTTAGTCTAAAAGCTCTTAGGATGTTTCAATACAAGGGTCTTAGGATGACAATTTTAGTGAACATTTAGAGGTCAAGAAACAAGTAGAAGACAAGGTGTTCACAACACACAACAAAGAAAAGATAATTTGAAAAATACAATGAAACGGTTATAGGAATAACACTATTGTTCAAGTGTAACACTCCACTACCTAGGCCCAACAGGGCCGGGGATGTCGCCCTATCCAAAGGATAAGAGGTCTTTATAATTAGGTCACATAATCAAAATAATAGAATAAAAATAATATTTTAAACTTAAAATTTATTACAAACCAAGAATTCGAAATAAATCCATAAACAATATTATCCACTCTCAACTTCCAAAGCATTACACAAAATGAATATAAGAAAAATCTTCCAAGGCAAGCTACAACTAGCTACCAATCCCTACAGCAGGATCGACCTGAAATCATGGTAAAAAGAGTGATGAGATAAAAATCTCAATAAGCCTCGTGTGTAAGTTGGGCTAAAAAGACAAAACACTTTTTATGATGTATGCACTAACAGTATATCAAAAGCTTTGTCATGCATTCTTTACAAATTTAACTCTCACTTCTTGAAAGATAGTAGTGAGAAGTCATGAAGCAAAATGCTCTTAAAATATTCTGTTTGGAAATATATGAATAATTAAAAGATATTAAACTTCGAATAAAATTTCAATGACACTTTAGAACAGTTCCATGAAAATAACTCATCAATTAAAGCAACCAAGTTAATGTGACAGGGCACAATGGTAGCTTTCACACCAGGTGAAGCACATGACCCCCATCAGGTGGTGAAAGGGCACAGAGGTGGCTCTCACTTCTGTGAAGCACTTGACCCCCAACACCTAGTAGGTGTATATCCTATCGAGTGAGATTCTCCTCCCTCTCTCACTCAAACTAATCTGGTTGTCCCACTTTCGGCTATCGGTTTTACTAGAATCCCATCGCTAGCTGAGGACGGTTCAACCTTTTATACTGACGCCCTGATCGAAAAGAGTCAACCTCTCAGAGGTGGCCATTTACCGAGAGATATCCCCAAACCAACCAAAGGCTAGTATAAAGGTCTAGCCCCCATTGAGTACTCAACGTTATTCAATCTTCACAATTCATAAGGCTCCAAAGTGGAACCTACAAAATTAGCTCAATACAATTCCAAATAACATTTTTAAACTCGTACAAAAATTTTAGAATGTATGATTTTAAGTCAATAATTTATTCCACAAATTCATAGTGGAGAGCCACATGCTCAAATAAGTTATGCTGTGATTTTCAAAAAGTATATGCATGATCAAGAATTCATCTCTTGCATATTCAAAACAAATCAAAATGTTTGATGCTTGGATCCTAAGTCATGCTTGACATATTTTAAAAATTTATAACTCTAAAAGTTTCTAAAATTGAAAGTTTTCCAAATATAGAAAGTTTCCAAAATAAGAAGGTTCCAAATATAGAAGTTTTCAAAAAATAGCTATCGTGCTAATATTTCGTGTTTACAAGAGATACTCACTAACCTTTCTTTCAAACCAAGATAATAAAATAAAATCAATTTCATGAATGTAAGGGAACTTACTTTATCCTTACCCAAAAAAAAGGTCTTCAACAGTTGACCTAACCCTGCCTGGGGTAAGTATAAATCACAATCAAACTCAAGCCGAAGATTCACTTTCACAATTAAAACTAACTCAACTTATTACCATCATGTCCCTAGTGTCCCAAGCTTTAAGACTAGGTAACAAATAAAAGGGTTTATAAAATAATTCTAGCTTGATATTAAAATAACTAGGGTTTGGAAAATAGGTACTATAAGTTGAAGGTTTAAATCTTGCTAAAATAAATTAGATTTTATTTGATAGAGGGTCCTAGGTGGTACTAGGTAAAATAATAATCTATTATTAATTATTTGCTAGAAAATAATTGATAACTAAAATCAGTTGTAAGTAAATTTTAATAGATTTTGATTGAAAGATAATAAATAAACTTTAATAGTATTTATGAATATAGGACTTACAAAATTAATATTTTATTTATTATGATTATTTACATAAAAGGCTTTATTTGATATTATTATTTTATACAATATCTATATATTTTATTTCTTTAACAAAAGCTATCATTTATTTGACTAAAATAACCTTATTATATATATAATAGTCCAAATCCACCTTTCCTAGGGTTTCGAAATTTACTAGAATAATCATAGCATTAAACAATTTTATTGGTGAAATAAAATTAATTTAGGGACAACTAGGTCAAGATCGTATTTCTATTGCCAACCACAATCATGAACGTATATTCCACTCCAATTCATCAAATCATCCAAATCATGAATAAATGCATAGATCTAAATTTACCAATGGATGATTCAACCTCTATTAGCATAAACATAATCATGGTTCTATCAATCATACATGAATATAAATCCTATTCACCAAATGTGTAACACCCCGCTACCTAGGCCCGCCGGGGCCGGGGATGTCGCCCCGTCCAAAGGACAAGGGGTCTTTATAACAAGGTCACACAAATAAAATAGCGGAATAAAAATAATAAAAATAATACTTTAACTTAAGATTTATTACAACCCAAGAATAAATCCACGAATTCCCAAAAGGAAACAAATCCATAAATAAAATTATCCACTCTCGTCTCCCCAAAGCAATACATAAAATCAAATGACACATTCTCTTCCAAGGCAGATATTACTAGCTACTCGACTCCACAGCAGGATCTACCTGAAATCATGATAAAAAGGTAATGAGACAGAAATCTCAGTAAGTCCGTGTGTGCTTTGGGTGTTTAGTGAAAACAGTTCGTGGATGCAAAGTGTAAAACCTATATAAGAGAAATATTGGCAAGTATCAAACATTAGTCCAAAAGCAAGAGTGGCGTTTTGGCTTATCTAGCCGTACATAACTTATAAGATCAACCACTCGAAAGAAAGGATTATGGGTTACCACACGTTGGGCCTCATAACCGGTCAGAATGCCGACACTTTGTGCAGACTGACAAAAGGTAGGTGATCGGCCTACCGGGCAAGATACTCCTCCTTCTCTATACCCAAACAACAACCGGGTGTCCATTCCGGTAAAACACAGTCACTTGACTGAAATAAAACAAACTGCTAGCTCAGACCGGCCTGACTAAGTAGTATTGACGTTTCTCTAAGTTAAGCTTATCTTCTGGAGGTGGCCTCCTGCCAGAAGACTCACTATTGCTCTTCAAAACTAGTACTACCAGCCTACCCCCATTGAATACTCAACGTAACATATCCCACTTGGGAAGAAAATGAACAAAACACAGTTCCACTTGAAAATGACAATTTATGGGTTTTCCAAAGTCTTTAACAAAATCAGTTTTAGAAAGAGTTTGAGTTTGAGTAAATCTGCTCATTGGCTTTTAAATAATTCAAATGTTTGAAATAAGAAAGGATTTAACCCTCAATTGCCTTTACATAAATGAGTGTACATGCACTCTACACTTGGCTTGCCATAATAAACATTTTGCATCAAACAGGTTTTATGCAGGAGCTTACCTAAGTCTTGCTCACAACAACAAGGTCTCGGACAGATGACCTAACCCCACATGGGCAAATACAAATCTTAATCAGATTCAAGCCACAATCCACTTCCTTAATTTTAAATCAACTCAATTCACTACTACCATGATCCTAGTGACCCAAGCTTTAAGGTAAAATAATAAATAAGTAGGTTTATAAGTTAAGTTTAATTTGTTATTTAAAGTAATTAATGGTTTGGGAAGTGAATCCTAATAGGTTGAAAGTTTAAATCTTGTTAAGGAAAATTTAGAGTTTATTTGATCAAGAGTTATAGGTGGTACTAGGTAAAATAGTGATTTTTTAATAATTTAATTGTTAGAGAATAATTGATAGCTAAAATTAATTTAGAATAAACTTAATGAGTTTTGTTTGGAAAATAATAAGTAAATCCTTAAGGGTTTTGTTTTAGTAAATATTTTACTAAGTATAAATCTTTTTTTTTCATAAAGGCTTTAATTGATTTCTTTATTTTAAATAATATTTATTTATTTTATTTCTTAGAAAAATTATTATTTATTTGACTAAAATATCCTTTACATATATAATAATTCCAAATCTACCCTTCCTAGGGTTTCCGAAATTCTCTAGCAAAAATTATTATTAAACATTTTATTCATGAAATAAAATTAGCTTAGGGACCACTAGATCATGATCAAGATTCTATGGCCAACCACAATCAATAACATGCACAATCCTTCAACTCATCAAATCATCCAAATCTTACATATAGACATAGATCTAAATTTATTAAGATATAACTTAATCTCTGCTAGCATAAACATGATCATGGCTTCAATAATCTAATCATGCATATAAATTCTATTCACCAATGGTGACATAATCTCTAGCATGCTTCATCACAAATATTAGCTATGACATGCATCAAGCCTCAACTCATCATTCAATCCACCAATATAATCCTTCCATCCATAAATCCCATCTCCTTCACAATCATACATATACTCATGCTTCAATCAACAACATCACATACTCAATTCCATCGCCAATCATCTTCTCACAACATCATCCTAGAGACATGATTCTAAAATTTTAAAAAGAGGATTGAAGGTACTTACTTGATTGATGAATGACTTGAAGGAGTTTAGAGAAGATCCCAACTCCTAGATGGCTAATCTTGTTCAAGAAAGGTGGTGAAAGCATGGTCATGGAAGAAGAGTCCATTCGGCCAAGAGAGGGAATTTCGGTCCATGAGAGAGAGAGAGAGAGAGAGAGAGAGAGAGAGAGAGAGAGAAGAAGAAGAAGAAGAAGAAGAAGAAGAAGAAGAAGAAGAAGAAGAAGAAGAAGAAGTCATTAGTGTGATTATTCATATAGGTTTTCATTAGAGATGAAGTTTGAAGAGGATGATGTTGATAGAGTGAATTTACCTTGAAGATGTTCTTGTCTAGAAATTTCTGCTTTGATCCGAAGTAGCAAGATGTTTGGAGGAGTTTGATGTTAATATTAGTGTTGATGGATTCACAGCAATGAGTAGACTCAATCTGGAGATTTTCGTGAAGGTTTGAGATGGCTTGGAGGGGTATTAGGTGTAGAGAAGAAGTAGGTGTTCTTGGTGTAGTGTGTGTGTGTTCTTGAGGTTAGCTTGAAAATCGCGCGAGAGAGAGAAAGGATTTGCAGCTGCCGAATTTTCTGTGGGAGAGGGGCTGGCTGATTTTCAGTAGGGTTTAGGGAGTTGTTTCTGTGATTAGGAAGGGAAAAGGAAAGGTTAGTTGTTACAATCTTGGTAGAATATTTTTAGGAAGTGAATTTGAAAAATAAAATCCTAAGAATATCTTGATTGCTTGGACAGCTTTGAAGTCTGCCATGGCTGATTGTTTGAGCAGAATTTCGTGGGATTAATGCTGACTTATGGAGGCTTATGGTGGCCGAAAGCATTGTGTACAATGATGAAGAAGAAGTTGGTCCATTGAGCAAAATATTATGGAAGGTTGCTAAATAAAATGGCTGAAATTTTGGAAACCAATCAAGCTAAATTGCAGGGATTTGTTTGAGATATTTTTGGATAGCCATTGATTGAATTTCGTGCAGAAGCTCCAAGGAAACAATGGAGCTCTGCTAATGGAGGTTTAAGGGAGGTTTTGATAGATTAGGGCTGGTGTTTCGGTTGGAACAAAAATAGGAAACAAGCTGGAAAAATTTCCTGCACAAAATTTCGCTGCATAAGGAATTTGCTGGGTAGAATTTCGACTGCCACTTCCAGCCATTTTGTAGCGAGTTTTGAAGGGGATTTTAGAGGTATTCAAGGCTGGTTTCCAGCCTTCTTTATGGAGGAAAAACATGGCTAAGGTGCTGCACAAAATCTGGGAGAAAATAGCTTGGTTTTGAGCTCTCAAAACTGATTTTCGTACAGGAATTTTTCCTATTTTGCTCTAGCTTGAGCAGTCCGAAGTTGGACAAGAACTTTCAGGTTTCAAACTGATCCTAAAGACCATTTTTCTGGCCGCATTTGAGAGGGAATGTTAGCTAAAAATTTCGACCTTTTGAAGGTACAACAAGCTGAAAAATTCCAGCTCATTCTATGAAGAAAGATGAACTAAGTTAGAGGAAAATTTCAGCAAGCTTACTAGAGGGATTTTTCCTCTTGAAATTTCCCACAACGCTACCATATTTTTCAGACCATAAGGAGTCTTTTACCAAGACATTTTGATCCTAAAAGACCTCAGTACTTTACTGAATTTTCTGGAAAGGAAAAGACTAGAACATCTTGATCAAACTAATGAGTTGAGAATTGAGGAAAATTAAAGATCAAGGAAGAATGATTTTCCCTATAAGAATTTCGAGAAGAGTAAAAGGAGTGGAATGAGGTTACTTCTATCATGTCTCTCCTAGAACATCATCACCACATTAATCTAGGCCCTTAAGGCCGAAACCATCCTTTCCCAAGCAAAATAAAATTTACTCAAGCTAAAGCTTCTATGATGGACTTTGAACCAAAGACCTCAATAATTAATTCCAAGGCTCTAACCACTAAACCACAACAACTCTTGTTGCTATTTCTACTAGAAAAATTATTTCCTATTCAATCCACAAGCTATCTCCTTATTTTCACCTCAGGCAAAAATTACCATTTTGCCCCTCTCACACATCACTCACCAACAAGACTTCAAGATAATAAAATCAAATTCAAAGCACATAGAAATCATATGAAAACATATTTAATCATGAAATAAAGCATGATATGCATCTCAACCCCCTTACTCTAAGGTTGGTCTTGACTGGGGTTTCACAAAATGTGACATAATCTCTAACATGCTTGATCACAAATACCACTCACGACATAGAGACATGCATTAAACTCTAAAAACACCATACAATCAACCAAGACAATCAACTCATGCATCAATCCCATCTCCATCATATACACACATTTATTCATGCTTCAATCTCAACTCATCACAACAATACATGCTCAAACCCTAATCATAATTCATCTCCCTCCAATATCACCCTAGAGATATAGATCTAGAATTTAAAAGGAGGGTTGAAAAAGGCTTACTTGATTGATGAATACCTTGGAGGAGTTTTGAATGGATCTCAACTCCTAGGTGACTAGATCCGTCCAAGAGAAATGAAGAAAGCATGGCCATTGGTGAAGAAATCATTCGGTCAAGAGGGAGAGGGTATTCGACCAAGAGAGAGAGAGAGAAAGAGAGAAAAGAGAGGAAGAGAGTCCATTAGCATGCTTATGCACATATATATTTATTAGAGATTGAAGATTAGTGAAGATAAAGTTAATTGAACAAACTTACCTTGAAGGTGTTCTTGAGCCTTCACAAAAATACTGATTTTTTATTCAAAAGAGAGACTTCGATTTTGGTGTTTGATGTTAAAAATTGTAGAAGTGGATTCAAGGGGTTGAGTAGATGCAATCTGGAGTTTTTGGAGAAGATTGGAGTGGTTTGAAGAGGTCTTAGGCGTGAGGAGGGTTAGTAGGTATTCTTGGTGTTCTTGGTTTGGAGAGAATGGAGAGAATGGGGAGATTAGGGAGAGGGCTTGCCGAAATTCTGTGTAGGAGGGAGTGGCCTACTGATTTGGAGGGTTTAGGAAGTTGAATTTTCTGTTTTGAAAGGAAAAAGGAAAGCTGGTTATTTCAAATCCTAAAAGAATATTTTAGGGAACCAAATTTGGAAATAAAATATGGTAAAAAGATCTTGATTAATGGAGAGTTTTTGGGAAGCTCTAATGGCTGGTTGTTTGTCTGTGATTTTTGCTGGAATGAAAGCTGTTCAAGAGAGATTAATGGTGGTCGAAAATATGGAGTACAATGGTGAAGGGATTTTCTAGTTGTTGGAGGTTTAATTCATGGAAGGTTGCTAAAATAGATTGCTGAAATTTTGGACTTCAATCAATGGTTTGATTGGAGTGATTGATGGAGAGTTTTTAGGGGCAGCCATGGACTGATTTTTGAGCAGAATGTTGGGGAAGATGATGAAGCTCAGTTCATGGCTGTTCAAGGGAAGTTTGTACAGAAAAATGATGAAGATTTCGGACAAGGCTAAAGAAGCACAAAGCTGGAAAATTCCTGAACATGTTTTCGCAAGTTGCTGGAATTTTTCTGGGCAAATTTTGCTGCTGTTTTCCAGTCAGCTTGCAGAAGACTTGAAGAGGTATTCAGAGGTCTTTCAAGGCTAGTTTCCAGCCTTCTTTATGGAGGAAAAACATGGCTAAGGTGCTAGAAAAAAACTGGAAGAAAACAGCTTGGTTTAAGCTCACCTATGCTGCGATTTTGCCCAGAAAATTTTTTGATTTTGCACAGTATTTGAGCAGTCCGAATTTGGCCAGAAAATTTCAGATTTCAAGCTAGTCAAGAGGGCCATTTTCTGGCAGCATTTGGGAGGGAATGATGACTAAAAATTTCGGCACCTTGAAGGTACAAGAAGTTGGAAAAATTTCAGATCACTACATGAAGGAAAATGAACATAGCTAGAGTGAAGTTTTGAAGGTTCACTATGGGATTAATTTCCTTGGGAACCTTCCCCAACTCCTACACATTTTCAGTCCACAAGATGTCTTACAATTAGACATTTTGAACCTTCAAAGCCACAGCACTTTGCTGGAATTTTTCTAGAATGAAATTAGCTTGAATAAATTAAACAACTTAGGAAATTGAGAAGTAAGAAAAACTAAGGATCAAGAAGGGTATGAATTCCCTTAGGAATTTTTGTAGGGTACAAAAGTTGGATTAGGGTACTCCTATCATGTCTCCCCTAGGACATTACCTCTACTCTACTCTAAAGCACTTATGGCCGAAAATACAATATTCCAAAGCAAAAATAAAATTTAATCATGCTAAAGCTCCAATGATGGAATTTGAACCTAAGACCTCAAGAATTAATTCCAAAGCTCTAACCACTATACTACAATAACTCTTGTTCTTATTTTCTCTCCCAAATATTTTTTCTATTTAATTCTCAAGCTATTTCCCTATTTTCACTTCAAGCAAAAATTACCATTTTGCCCTTCTTACCCAATAGACATAGTTAAGCCTCGAGACTATAAATCACAAATCCAAAGCACATAAAATCATATAAAAACATATTTAAACATGCAATAAAATATAATATGCATCCCAACCCCCTTACTCTAAGGTTGGTTTCGATTGGGGTTTCACATCAAGCCACATTCTTTCTTTGGGATATTTAACCAAACGCATGGTGTTCATAATGTATGGTCATTGAGACTTTTTATCAAATACCTTATGTGCAAGACTTTCCTATGGAACTTTGTAAGCAAATTCCTTCCTAAGCAAGCCCAATATAATCACAATAACAAAAATCAATGTATTCTCAAGGATCTTTCTTCAACAAGTCATTATCATTCCTTTTTTATTTTTTTATCCAAGAAAATCAAGATCAAACAACACTCTAGATTTAATAGATCCAAACTAAGAGAGAGATCTAAGCTTATCCTTGCTTTGAAACCAAATTTGATATGAGCTTGAGGGAGGAATTCTTTCTAGATTTAAAAGTGGCTTTTGTTTGAACTTTAGCAAAGTAGAAAGACTTCAAGACAAACAATACAATCAACAAAAAGGACATAAAGAGATCAAGAAAAGTAACAAAGTAACACCTTTTTCCACAAACAAAGAATCCTAAAAGAACTAACTTTTAGAACCCTAAATTTAGTAGATAAGGCCTACCACAACACCTTAGAACCTTTGACTTAGCAAGAAATCAAGAACTAAAAAGATAGGGAATTGTGGGCATTCAAACAAGAAGCAACAAGAACCCTAAATGACATACAAGAAGAACCCTTGTTGATTTCCTAGTTGAATTATCCTTAAGAGTTTATAGATACTTACTCAAGGGTAGACTAAGCCCTTAGTTTGGTCTTAGATTGAAGTTGAACAAAGAATTCCTCCATACTTCAAGCCTTCAAGAAGAATCTTTATTCATGTTAAAATGTGTAATAATGATGTTCTTGTTCTTACAATACAAAGTATTATATAATGGTGTTCTGTTCCTGAACTAAAACACTTTTAAATATTATAAAATGACATCAAAAATAGCTGAAAAACGTCAGGGGTTCGAATCTAGAGTAGGGCCGGTGCCAGGTAGATCTCCTAGAGACGGCGTCAAGTCCATTTTGGAGAAACAGTACCCGTTCGCAAAAAGTCGAAATCAAAACAAGGCTTTTTCCAATACACAGCCGGCGTTGGGCCGGGCTAGTAGGGCCGGCGTCGAGTTCATTCTGTTGGAATAGTACATTCGTCAAAATTTGAAGAATTTTGGCAGATCACAGCCGCCGCCTAGTAGGGCTACTCTGGCCGGCGTTGGGTCCATTCCGCTGGGTGATGTTTTTGCACGAACTGCTTTCGGTTGACATCCTTCGTACACCAGCAGCATGGTCCGTTTTCGATCCTCTTCCGACAATGTCCATATGCTATCTCACTTAAAATGAGCTTGTAAATATGCTTGAAGATTGTGTTGGAATTGTTTGAAACGGGCTGTCGTCAACGGACCGGGCAAGTTCGACTTTTTTCGATTTCGTCCTCTCTCCCTTCTTGAGCTCGATCCCCGTTACCGGATTGATTCCTATCACACACACACACTCTCTCTCTATATATATATTAAATATCTATTCCTTCTCTAAACAAATATTGCGGATATTAAATTTTACTTCCTTTTAGAATTTGAATGTTCTCTTTTTTACTTCTTATAAAAATTTTAAAAAAAAATCATTTTATTATATATATAATTTATAACTTTATTAGAAAGGATAGTAGTGGAGCTTATGAGTTAGTAAAGCAGACTCCTCTAACGTATCCAATCTTTAAAAAATTAGTGATCCTGTAGTTTATTTCTCCTGTTAGCTCTGGCAGCACCTTAACTCCCAAAACTGCCACATTCTCGCAATAGATTAGTCATGGCAACTACCATAAATTCCTTTTTGCAATTTCATACCAGCCGAAAAAAAAATTAAAAAAAAAAACCGCAAATCTTCTTCGCCTTTAGTGTGATTTGAATGGGAGGAGATGTTTATAATATTTGAAAGAAGTCGGTGGAAAGTTGGTTTAGGCTTTTGGGAGTTAACGGACTGTTAAAGGTGACGGGAAAAATAATAAAAAGGAAAAAGAAAAAGAGAATTCAATCAAAGCCTAATTTTAATCATTAAATATTAAGGTAGTAAGATATTTTTCAATCCTTAAGAAAACTGAAGACACGAGAGAGGTGTCTCTCCTAGTTGGTAGAGCTCATTCCTCCAAAAAATGAGATTAATTTTAAAAATTTAGAGAGAAATCAAAATATGTTTTATTTTAAAGAATTTATATTTATTTAAAAAAATTTAAAATAAAGATATAAATATTCAATTTAATGAAGGAATTAATATTTCAATCATCAATAATGACCTCATTCCACTACTCCAATACGTCCTTTTTTCCCTCCTCAACCTGTATCTTCTCTCATATCCAATTGTCTAGATAACTAGAGATGCTAGTTCACGCATAAACTTTTACAAATTATGCATTTTGCAATCTCTGCTTTGCCTATACTTTCGTCAAATTATTTTAATTTTAAATAATTTTTATTAATTTTGACTATTTTTATTAAGAACCTATTGGGTAGTGATATAAACATATATATTGCATTACTTTGTTGGATGCTTGAAAATCTTGCTGTCTAGACATTTTCACTTTAGCAATCATACATTTCTGTTAGCAAACTCTTAATTAAGCCATTCGAATTTGTGAAGTATATGATCTATGTTATTCTTATGTTAAAAGCAAAAATTCCCAGGTAGATTTGATCATTGTGAATAGAAGGTTTTAGACAGTTACTCCTTTTCTTAGATAAACTTTCTGATCTAGAAAGAGTGTATACTCACATAAAAACTAAAAGTCAAAGACGGAATAAAAATGCTTTTTTTTTCTCCTCCTTCTTCGTCTTCTCTATACGTTGAAAACCTGGATCTATTACTCTGCCACGTCTAGCATAGGCTAATGGTGCTTTGTTCAATTTTTAGAGATGATATCAGGCAGGAATCAGAACACCTATGCTATTTGCCTTGTTAAACACTTTATGGAGTCGGGCTTTATATGCTCTTGACTCTATTAACTTTGCAGCGCTGAAGCTAGAGAAGAAGAAGGAGAGGAAGGGGAAAAAAAATAGAAAAAAAAAATTATTCTTAAAAATTCCTTTGACTCTCATTTAAAAAAAAATAAGGTAAGAAAATAAATATATTTCTTATTTTTAAATATAATGTTTGGTTTAATATTTATGGTATGAAAAAGGAATATAATTCCTGATATATAAAAGATAAATGTAGAATATTGAGAAAATGAATCACTTATGAGAAGTAGTATTGTGATTTTCTTTTTAGAATTCTATTACTAAAAGATAAACAATTAAAAATAAAGATAAATATAAAAAATTTGCAGATCTATATCTCTTACCTTA
Source organism: Voacanga thouarsii (assembly GCA_026120185.1). NCBI lineage: Eukaryota > Viridiplantae > Streptophyta > Magnoliopsida > Gentianales > Apocynaceae > Voacanga > Voacanga thouarsii. Next base: position 75,765 of record JANUWF010001872.1, on the reverse strand, counting down.
TTCCTAATGTTCCATTGGATCACTAATACTTTATTTGCCCTAGATAATCTCATCATACTTCCTCTAATTTGGAACTCGTTTGATAAGATTGAAATTTGAAATTTGAAATATTATATTATAAAAATTGAATTCTCAAATTTAAAATATAAATTAATTATAATTTATTTTGATACTATATTTTATTACAATTTAAGTAACTTATAAAAGAATATTAATAATTATATAAATATTTAACATATTTAAAATTTAAATTTAAATAATTTTAGTTTCACTTAAAATTTAGAATAAGTTTTAGCACGTCTTAATCAGTTAAGTGATCATAAATCTTATCAAATACACTTAATAAATTAAATACTAAATATTATTCGTTATCAAATCACTTATTGCAATAAGTATTTAATTAATTAATTTTAAATGCTAAATTGAATTATCAGACATGCTCTTAATTGTATACTAAAAGGTTTCATTACCTTCACCTGTTATATCTTACTTTTTTCTGTAAAAATTTACAAGACTCAAAATTTTAATCAAATTAATTGTAAAATTTTCATTTAAAGGTCATATCGTGATCATATAACGTACATAAAGAAATTATTATTTATTTAAAATAATTTTTATTAATTCATTTTTCTAGAATTTTAGCCAATATCAAACAATGTTAGTATTTTAGTTATCTGTTGTCAAGCCCCTCGAAATCATTAAAAAAAAAAAAAAAGGTCAGTGGTTAGTTTTTAACTTAAGTATGTTTAAATTGAAGGATTTAAAGGAAACTAAAAGTGAGGAAATCGATTTAGGCATTTGGGTTAATATTTGTAGAGAAGCGGACAAGAAAAGGATGGAAATAGATAAAACGATTTAACTAGATTGCTATTTAGAAGGGCGGAGACAAAGCCAACCAACTTAATGATATTTAGAATACTTATATTCACATCAAATTATAATATAAGAAAATATGTAATTTAATAATTTATCACTCTTCTTTTATTAATTATTTAAACATAATAAATACTAAAAATTCTCTTCTTTCTGCTTTCATCTCCTTTCCCGAAAACCAAATGTAGCCTAAGGGTACACTTGATGGGTGTAATTGTAAATTTAGTAAAACGAAAAATACAGGTATAGAAATTAATATTTAAACAACAATACATAGGAAAGTAATGTTATTCAATTTAAATTATAAGAAAGTAAATTCACAAAATACAATTCTAGATTGATTATAAATTTTTATTTGAAAGGTCTAAAAAAATATTTAAAAAGTAATATAAAGTATTTTTAACATTTAAAAATAAAACATTATATTTTCAAAAAAATTTAAATTATTTTAAAATTTCTCTTACATTATTGTATAATTTAATTATTTTTTTTTCAGATCGTTATAGCAAATAAAAATTACATAAATAGTGTCCTTGCATCTTGAAATACAAATTTTATTTTATTTTATTTAAATATTTTAAATATTCTTGATATTGGATTCAAATTGTAATATTGGTAGAAAATAACATTCAATAATTATCAAATTAACATATCTACAGAAAATCCAATAAATTTTCTTCATAGGTAAGTTATATAATTATAATATAACTTTTAAATTAAAGTTTATAATTATTTTAGCTAAAGTATTGAGCTTTTAAAAATTTTTTGAAAAAATTATAATTGAAAATATAAAATTTTTTAATATAGTACTATGTTGGAGAGGTACGAGAAGAGAAAGGACATGTGAAAAGGAACTTGAAGGATTAGATGTAGATATTAATAAATATTTTATTTATATTGATTTTTAATTTTTATCTTTTATTATTAACATGAGAAAGAAATTATAATATCACCTACCAGTAAGGATTCATTTTATTAACACTTTACATTTAACAAATTATTTTTTCAAAACATAAATAATAAATTAAACACTATTAAAAAATTAAAAATATGATTGCATTCTCACATTACTTTATCTAATAATATGATGGAGCCTTTTGGGTGTTTAATTTGTCCAGGACTTTGACTGCATCACTACAGACAAAAATGATCAAAGTACCATAAACTATTTCCCAGTACAGGATGCCACTGTGGCCAATTCTTCTTTTTCCCCTTCAGTCCCCAAGCAAACATTGTTCACATATGGGGCCTTCTTTGGTTAATTTCTACAATTTTAAGTTGGTAAGAAAATGCAAGTGTGGTTCAGTCCTTAAGGCGGTGAGAAAATTTTGCATAGGATCCAATATCAAGGAGATCATTTTGACATTAAATTAGAATAAACTCATGATCGTTTGATGATACTACATTTAATATAACTGTGATAATTTTATTAGTAATTGGATCAAATTCAATTAAAAGATATATTAAACTTGTAAATGAGTTAATGTATATATTTCATTAAAACCATTTAATTTTTCCATAGCAGGAAAACGCCAAAGCTGTAGTCAGGTCATGCTGTTTCTTATAATAGATTATTAGGGGTCTGTGCCGAAACAAAAAAGGTCGTCAAAATGGAATTTTAAAATTCAAGCACATGGTGATAATTTACTTAAGCAGAAAATGCGACTTTCTTCGCACATTTGTATCACATCATACAAATAGTATATAAGGCTATGAGTTAAGGTTAGGTCTATGATTTGTTCCCTTAATTAAGAGGGGTGTTTTGCTAACTAAACAATATCTTTTGCTTCTTCATTGGTTGCTTTGCATGGTTGGTGAACTGGTGGAATTTTTTCTACTCCTCAAAGGCATGAGCATGTTCTGATCGTTTGTGCCCCGTGGTTCGGAACTAGATAAGTCAGTCATTTGAGGATCCGGTGCTCGAGTAAACACTTTGTTTGGTTCACAAAGAGAAAAAGAAGTGGAAACCCTAATACTGTTTCTTTTATTGGAAGAAATAAATTGTATTTATTTTTATTATATTTAGTTGGGATGGAATGAAAATAAATAAAAAATTCCTTATTATATTAATACTCCAGTAGGTTAATGATATTGCCAAAGTGATTTTCCTCCTGCTAGAGTAAAAAAATTCTAAAAATGATAATTTTGTCCTTAAGATTAAAGGAAATAATCTTTTATTAATTTTCTTTTCCTTTTCAGATTTCAAGTCCCCAATCATTCGCTCTCTCACTTTGTTTCTTTAACAAATATCTATCTCCTCCTGTTATGTGTGCATCTTCCTTGTGCTAGTTTTATGGAAAGTGTGAAAGCAAGAATGAGATTTGTAAGGATGATGAGCAACCCTTGAATTTCGTATATCTAAAATTAATTTTCTCATTCTTCCTTTTCACAACTTTGAAATGCCTCCTTTCTGTGAAAGATCTTAAATTTTAATCCATATTCAATTAGAGCATATTTTTTTCTATTGATATTTTGTGTTCACAATTAATGCATAAGTATATGGTGAAATAAAAAAAAAAAAAATAGAATCACACATTGCTTCATGTGTAATGTGAAGATATATTGAAATAAAAAAGTAGAAGCAGAAAGAACACTAAAGAGAAAAGAAAATAAAGAAGACTATGACTTTTATAGGGGAGAACTATGGAGGAGGATGGGGAATGATGCGGCAATGGAACTCGAAGAGGAGATGAGGAAAAGCTGTTGTTTGATGATGGGGGATGATGGGGAGAGAAGTGCATAAATTGAATATTGCGTATGGTGTGACCAGATGAAAATTTTTAGTTTTAACCATGAGAATCAAGGCTCCAAATAGTTGTTAATACACAAGTAGAGCTAATTACTTTTCTTCTATATTTATTTTTAATTAAAAATAAAATTTTTTCTATTTACTTTTACATTTACTTTCTCTTTTTAAATACTTTTATTTTTTACCTTAACCAAGATAGGCTAAGTTTATTTTAGGGGAGATTGTCATCAAATAAAGTGAAACAATATTTGGACCATTAATAAATTTTAGTGTACCGATTATGATACACAGAGTTTTACATTTTAGCACACCCAAAATTATCATACTACACAAATTATCATCATTACATTGAATAGTATCTTCAGCACACGAAACCCACCCTAAATTTCTTACACAAACTTTAATGAACACAATTCATCATTTGAAGAGTTATGTTAAGAGTTATTTTTTTTTTAATTTTTAATTTTTTTGGAGGATATTTTCTTAACACTATGTTCCACCCTCCTAATAGCAAGAGTCAACGCTTTTAATCCTCTAAGCTAGCAGCGAATTAATTTAAACAATTTGATCCCTCTATTAGTCAAAAACTTATAATAAAAATAAATTAGGAGATTTTAATTTACCGTGAATTCATTAATTCTATATAACTTATTATTAGCTTTTTCATTATAAAATTTTTTTGCATAAATCCAATCCACATATATTGCATGTATTGAAATGTTATACTTTATGTAGTAAAGTTATACGGTACAACTCCATTTTATTGTAAGACAATTCAAAATATACGTATCAATTTCTTCTATACTTTTGCATCTAGTATTTAGTAGACCTATACGATAATTGCCAAAGCCCTACCATATCTTTTTTTTAAAAAAAAAAAATTCTCCTGGAAAAATCACATACTTTGTTTTTGAAAAAATTATGAATCCATTACCTGAAACTTAATGCTTAAGTAGTTGCTGAACTTATTCTCATTCCAAGAGCTCAGATCGTATCAATATGTCAATACTAATTCGACCCGAGGTTACTTATTGAATTGCCATTCAATGAGCCGCATTCTGCACATTATGCCTTGAAGAAGACTTGAACCTCCAAACTTTAGCAGGAGATTTTGAGTTTCCCATATCTATCATTTTTCTGTCAAGACATCTAGAAAGTAATTGTATTCTGTAAATGTAATCTTTATCTAGTGTGATCTATGATGTATGTAATTAATGTATGACCCAGGTGTAATATTTTTGTTGATTGGTTATGTCATGTGAGCCCAAGTTGGATATCTAATTGCTTTGATTTCAATTATTCAGAGAATGCTTTAGATATATATATATAAAAGAATAGACAATCAAACAGATTAATTTCTCGATTTCATATAAGCTCCAATAGGTGAATAGGATCCCAAATAACAAGAGATGTGCAAAAATCAGTCTCATTACATCTATTCCTAATCCTAGATGAAATGTAATGAGATTGGGATCCATATGTATAATATAATAAACACACTGAAACAATCCCTTCTCATAATGAGGATGCATAGAACCGTATTCTAGGCTAATTAAAATTGAATGAACGAATAATTATAGAATCCACTCAAATTGAAGTGATTGGATTTGCACAAATAGAAACCATTTATAAACTTCATACACCATGAAGGAATATGATAATTAGTGAATGGAATTCTTGCTTACATTCTATCCTATTCATTGGTACTAACAACGGATATAGGAAAGTTCATTTTCTTACTTGTGCACCAGCACATGTTATGATCTAAATGCGTCGTACATACACATAAGTACATGGTTTGTACCGTTGAGAGCATCCCCAAAGAATGGGGGACTTTTGTGACATTTTTGATTGGGTGTCCTGCATTTCTAATAAGTTGTTTAGTTGGCATAATGAATTATATACATAATGGGCTCGTTTAGATTGATTCTAACTTGATAATTATAAATTATTTTCATTTAATAGAATAACAAACACATTTAAAATATCAAATCATGAATTTGCGTAAAATCTATCTAATTTTTATTCAACTGCTATAAGATTAACAATTACGTAAGCTTATGCTTCTGTTGTTAACTTAAAAACATCTCTTTCTATATCTACAATTTATTAGGGTTTGCTCTTTCTTGTGCATAAACTCTTATGATGGTTTTATGCAACGTGAGTAAATTATCACTATCCCTTACCTTGGAAGTAATGATAAGGATTTGAGGTTGAAGATAACAATCAATACAATTATCAACATGATAATTCCAATTATATTGAGTATCATACACATAATGAGTATGGTAGGTATATTCACTCATAGATTCATTATGCAAAAACCAAAAACCCGAACACTATCAAAATAACTTTTTAATTCCTCAAAAATGAATAATTATTATCAATCTCCAAAATTTGATCTTTAATGTCAAAATATATGGAATAACTATCTCCGTTACTATCCTTAACCCAAAGAGTATCATTAGAGTAAAATTCCAAATGCCTTTATCACCAAATAAATAATTAATCAATAATTAGAATAGTCGCAACCTTCGAACTCTTAATATTTTTATTTATATCTTTTCTATTCGAATCTTCAATTTCAATTGTTTTTTAATAAAACCAAGATGGTCCATTGATTTATTTAATTCAACCCGCGTTCTACCTCCTTAAACAATATCGAATTCACTCACCATCTTATTATAGAGTTTTCTTGCCCCTTATTTGCACGAAGTATAATAGATGGATATTTGACACTTTTTTTTGAGAAATATATATATATATATATATATATATATATATATAATATACAATTAAAAAGTCAGTGGCCTTAACATATGCTAGTTTTATATATTTATATTTGATAAAAAATTGTTATTAACCTACATATTTTCTATATTTATATTAGTAAGGTTTGGTATGTCAATCTTTTGTGGTTTTATTAAAATTTTTCTGTTACAATTATGTTAGTTTCACAAACTGTAAAATAAGAAGTTTAACAAATATAACAAATTAGTAACGTAGTTTGACTATCAACAAGCCTACGTCTGTAGGTCCTAAACCAATAAAGAAATCTACTAAAATTTTAAACAAAGTTACAAGGATAAAATTTGTCTCAATTCACCAAGGTATCCTTAGAAGATTCTAACAAAATACAATCCAGTGTTCTTATATCAAACTAATAGAAGACAATTGTTGGACTCAACTATCATGTTTGGACCTTCATCAATCATTGTTGTAGCTATAACACCGCATTAGTTCTAGTCATGATGGACATTGTCTTCATGGGATATCGCTCTATTTGAACTCCTAAATAGGAGATTTTTATAATGATTTATAACTTAAACATACATATCTCGGATGCATTCATAGGAAAAATCTGTACGAAATACATAAATTTCGAATATTCATACAATATTCTAAATTTAAAACATATTATACAATACATCATATTGTCTGTTTCTACTCCATCACGCTTCTGTTGCACTATTCTAATCGCTAAACCATACAACAGAACTTAAAATAGAAGAATATAAAGGAACGTGTGAGTGCAAAACACTTAGTGAGTCCTGTATGTGCCTGTGATTTTCTATTAAAACAAATAAAAAAGTTTCATAGCATGTTTCCAATAAGACAACTTGTAAATAAATGAGATCTTATAATTGAAATAAAACAGAAACTTTTCTCACATGAGATTAATGGTCCCACACAGGAATTACTAGTCTCACACAGACCACTTTTCTTACACAGAGAATGATCTTCTCACACAAAGATTACTTTGCTCACACAGAGCTTGCTTTTCTCATACAGAGAATTACTTGTCTCACAATAACCGTGTTGAAGGACTCATAAAATTCACGTTTCATAAAACAATTGATGAGAATTCTGTATATGCAAATTTTATAGAAAATCACTAGTCAAAACAGTATTTGTAAAATAAAAGGGACTCACTGAGTGTTTTGTATTTACACGTTTCTTTATATTCTTCTATTTTAAGTTCCGCTGTACATTTTAGCGATTAGAACAGTGTAGCAGAAGTATGATGGAGTAGAAATAAATAACGTGATGTATTGTATAATATGTTTCAAGTTTGGAATATTATATGAAGATTCGAAACTATGTATTCTTACGGATTTTTCTTATGAATACATTTGAGATATGTATGTTTAATATATAAATCATTATAAAGATCCATTTTTTAGGAGTTCAGATGGGGTGACATTCCACAAAGATAAGGCCTACCATAACTGGAATTAATGGAGTGTTACAATTGGTATTAGAGCCTATGTTTAGGCTTTCCTTTCAACCTATTGGATTAGATGTCGCCTATTAATTAGTTAAGTCTTATAATTCGAAACTTTTGGATTCGGGTAAGATTGATCTTTAGAAGTCAGAGAATGATTACTTTAGATAGCAAATAAGGATTTGGCCTTAGATAGCAAGAATAAGGATAAGATTGATAGTGATATGTGGGTTCTTTGGAGATGTTTGCATTTGATGTGTTTATTTTGAATTTTGATGTTTGTTATGCATATTTTGTTATGTTTCTTGCGATATGTGTTTATTAAGATAACAAAAACATTTTATGAATACTTGCATATATGTTTATCTTATTACATAACAAGAGTATAGCATGTAGCATAAGAATATCTTAGCCTTATGGAAGTTGAAATTATATTATAGCAATGGCATGAAGATGCCTTTGAGAACTTGAGCTGCTATACGCAATAATGAAGGAGCCTCAATTGTGGATCAGCCAACTTGAAGAGACAATCCTATGGCAGATTCTCTACTATGTAAGGAAGCAGTTAAAGTGGAAGGAACCAAAGAAGTTACTATCGCCCAAGCCTTTAGAAAGATGATAGAGATACTACAAACTTTAACGGAGAAGAAAGAATTAAGGGGTGAAAATGAAGCATTGGAGAGATTTTTGAAATTTCAGCCTCCTATTTTCTTAGGAGAAGCTGAACAAGGTCAAAAAGTTGAATCATGGCTTGAAAGCACGGAGGACATTTTCTGAACTCAGAAGTTTCCATAAGAGAGGAAGGTAAAGTTTGTAGCCTTTTACCGTTGAGGGTTGGCAAAAGATTGGTGGACAAGAATCCAGGAAGTATGGAAGCAAGATAGAGACGAATAGAGCTGGAGTACTTTTGTAATGGTATGTCAAGTGAAGTATATACCACAGTGAATAGTCGAGAAACGTGAAGATAAGTTTCAAACTTTAAAGCAAGAGAACATGGTTGTGGCACAGTCTACGGCATAATTTATCAAGTTGTCAGAGTATTGTCGTTGCTTGATTGACATTGGGGGACAAGAATCCAGGAAGTATGGAAGCAAGATAGAGACGAATAGAGTTGGAGTACTTTTGTAATGGTATGTCAAGTGAAGTATATACCACAGTGAATAGTCGAGAAATGTGAAGATAAGTTTCAAACTTTGAAGCAAGAGAACATGGCTGTGGCACAGTCTACGACACAATTTATCAAGTTGTTACATTGTCGTGGCTTGATTGATATTGAGTAGAATTGTGCTTGTCAATTCATAAAAGGCTTAAGATCAGAATTGAGAAGAGCACTGACATTTTGTCCACCAATGACTTACTTCACTGCTATTGATGTTGCGACTAGAACAGAGAATGAGGATAAGGATAAATTTGTAAGTAAAGCTACATTTCCTATTAAGAAATTTCCTATTAAGAGGCCATTGAGTCAACGGTAGAGTAACAAAGAAAAGTAAGCTCAAAACTTTGATTGGGAATAACTTGAAGAAAATGATTTGTCATTCGTGTGGAAGGAGAGGACATATGAAAAATAACTGTTGGAGTAAGAATAACAATCGAAGGTGTTATAATTGCGGAGATTCCACTCACTTAAAGAACTATTACCTGAAGTTGCAGTAGGCTGCCCAAAGAAATTCCAATCTATTAGTGACTAAAGTTAATGAAGAGAATGGTGCAAACAATGGAGGAAATCATTGAAGCCACAAGTGAAAGTAAAGGTGTTTGCAATGGACATAAATGCGCTAGAAACGGGCTCTACTGTTGTTGAAGATACACTCACTATCTAAGACTGTAGGGTACACATATTAATTGATCTCAACTCTACCCATTCTTACGTAAATAAAGATTTTGCATGCCATATGGAATGGAATGGTTAGAACTACCTTACACTTTATTAGTGAGTACACCTTTGGAAAGGTCGGTTGAAGCTAAAAAGTATGTACTTGAATGTGTGATTAAAGTACGAAGGGAGAATGTAGGGAGATTTGATTATCATACCTTTTGAGGATTATGATCTTATTCTAGGCATGGATTGGTTGTCTAAGCACCATGCACGAGTTGAATGTAATAATAAGGTGGTACAATTTGTTAGACCTAGAAAAGATGTCTTGGAATTTTGGGGTAATCGGGTGAAAAAGGCCTGTAAATTTCTTAAGAAAGGATGTCAAAGATATTTAGCCTATTTGATTAACAAGCTTGAGGATCAAATTTCTATGGAGAATACTGCTGTGATGAAGGAGTACCCGGATGTTTTTCAATATAAATTAACCATTTTACCCCTCCTCGAGATGTGGGGTTTACTACTAATTTGTTATTTAGAGCTAAACCTATTTATAAAACTCCATATCGGATGGTGAAGTTAGAACTTAAAGAGTTAATGAAACAATTAAAGGAGTTATCGAGATAATGGTATATTAGACCTAGTACTTCGCCTTGGGGAGCTCAAGTGTTGTTTGTAAAGAAGAAGGATAGAACCCTAGAATGTGTATTGATTATTGAAGGTTGAATTACTTAACCATTAAGAACAAGTGTCCCCTTCCACTCATAGATGAGCTATTTGATCAACTCTACGGATCACGTCACTTTTCAAAACTGGATTTACGGTAGGGTATTACCAAGTGCATACACGTGAAGAAGGTATACTAAAGACTATATTCAATACCTGATAAGGGAATTATGAGTTTGTAGTGATGCTATTCAGATTAACCAATGCTCTAGTCACTTTTATGGATTTGATGCATCGTATTTTTCGACCTTATTTGGATAAATTCGTGATGATTTTCATTGATGATATTTTGATATATTCCAAGAGTTTAGAAGAGCATGTAGAATATTTAAAATTGATATTAGAAAAGTTGAGAGAATATCATCTTTATGCTAAGTTTAGCAAATATGAATTCTGTCGGGATTCAGTTTCATTTTTGGGGCATATAGTAACAAACGATGGGATTAAGATGGATCTGGAAAAAGTGGAAGCAATTGCTAACTGAAAACAACCAGAGAATGTCGTGGATATTAGAAGTTTCTTGGGATTAGTTGGGTACTACAGATGTTTTATTAAGGGATTTTTAACCTTGGCATTGCTAATTGACTTGACTTTTACAGAAAGACGTAGCATTTTTGTGTATTGATAAGTGTGATAAAAGTTTTCAAGAACTCAAAAAGAGACTCATAACAACATCTGTATTATGTTTGCCTGAGGAAGGAAAATCTTATGCACTATATACAGATACTTTGAAAAAAGGCCTACGAGCTGTGTTGATGCAGGACAAAAAGATGATTGCATATGCTTCGCGCAAACTTAGGCCACATTAAGTTAACTACTCACATATGATTTAGAGTTGGTGGCCACTGTTTTTGCTTTAAAGAAGTGCAAACATTATCTATATGGAGCAGACTATGAGGTGTTTACAAACCATAAGAGTTTGAAATACATATTCACTTAGAAGGATTTGAACTCAAGACAGATGAGATGGATGGAATTTTGGAAGAATATAAATGTCCAATAATTTACTATCTTGGAAAGGCTTGTTAGTGTTATGCCTTAGAGGCAATCACCTGTATATTATATATAACATGTTTATTAATAAAAAAGGCATTCTTTATCTTTCAGTTTAATTAATCATTCTACGTATGTGTATAAAATTGTTAGACAAAGTCCCAAGCACATAGTATAGTGTTAAGAAAATTATGATAAAGATCATAATGTAAGATTCCTATTATACTATGTAGTACTTGTACTAATATTATCTATAGTCATAGTATTAATAAAATAGGACATCATTAATGTGTAAAGATTAATACGTGTTATACTTCTTGATTTGATCAAACAATGGTTCTCACATCCGTGAGTATTGTGATACTCAAAGTTAATACGTGAATGCTTGTTTTATATTGGATGACTTAACTATGAGATAATTATATGTTTAACTATTTAGTACCAGTGATAGAATCTCATTATAGTATATATGCAAGTATCCTTAGACTTGAGATCTATAAGGTACTTTGTTTACCGAGTATTTTACTTTGATTCCAATCGATGGAGTCCTTACAAGATTGTCTATGGGATGGATATTGGTTACAATATAAAGTAGGCGATAGTAGTTGAGAGGATCAATAAAGGATTCATTACTTCTAATAGTATGAGCAAATATCTCAAGGCCGCTTGTAGAAGTCATTACTCGAGAAGTTCTTGGCCAAGGTGACTATGTGTTAGAAATAGTTCCAATTGATATACATGTAGGGATTCGGCCATGCAAGAGCATACATGCAATGGAAAATAAAATCAAAATCTCTCCTAAAGATCACATGTTTGTTGATTAAAATGAGTAAGAAAGCAAGCTACAGGATTTACCTGTTGTAGCCTTAATTCAAAAATCTTCTTTGGTTCTTGAATTACTGCCATCACGATCGCAACTATTCTGTGATCAGTTGCTCATGGCGGCCACTGAAGTCCAAGCGAGGATTGTCTCTAACAGTATCCACACAAGGCTTAATTACTCACTATAAACTCGCTCAATTCTATGTTAGTAGAATAAGAGGTGGCTAGGGTTTAAGAGTTGGAGAAGATGAGATTCACAAAAAAAAAAACAATTTCTGTGTGTCGTATTATTATTCTTTCTTTTTTCTCAGGGGAAACGATTTCCTCTGTTTATAATTTTTAAGACTTGTACTAATTGCAATTAAGTCCTCCAAGATCAACTGACTACAACTGAGTCCTTGAAGTTTATATAATCACAATTAGGCTCATGAATTATAACAAACTTATAATTCACCTATAAATCATTTTCTTTTCACAATTACCCCCATAATATTATCAAATAATATATTGAGTACTAAAACCTTTATTGTGTGTGATCTATTAGGTTTCCTAATCTATTGGTAGCGAAATATGAATTAATCCAAACGTTTTTGGGATTAATAATCTTTAATAATTTAGAATTAACTTCTTAATTCTAATTAGGATTAGTCTATTAATTCTTCAATTAATAAATCCATATTCAACAGATCATGAACGGTATCTAGCAACACATTATAACCATCCAAGAGTCTAGAAAGTCAAGTGACTTGAGCATGAACTCTTCAATAACAATCATCAGTGTAACAAACTCCTGTTACCATATAATATCTCATTCGGTTTGGAATACGGAATTAATGCCAACTTCCACCAAAATATAAATTAATTTGGCCTGAATATATTAATACTTGTCCCCAGAATCCACTACTCAATATGTGCATAAATTAGAACTATTTCCAATACACAATTATTTTGACCAAGGATTTCACGAGTAGGAATTCCAACAAGTGGCCGTGAGATATTCGCCCCTACTATTAGGAGTGGTGAATCCTTTATTGACTTTCTCAACTACTTTCGTTTACCTCATATTGTACCCAATATCCATCCCATAGGCGGCCCTCGATCTATCTCCAAAGATTGGCATTAAAGTATAATGCTCAGCAAACATAGTACCTTGAAGATCTCAAGTCTAAAGATACTTACACGTTTGCTATAGTGAGATTCTATCACTGGCAATACATAGTCATCCATGTGATTATCTCATAGTCAGGTCATCCAATGTACCTGTTCTATTAACAAGTATCCACATATTAACTTTGAGTATCACAATACTCACAGATGTAAGAACCGCCGCCTGATCAAATCAGAAAGTCTAACACGTGCTATTCTTAACACATTAATGATGTCATATCTCATTAATACTATGACTAGAGATTATTTAAGTACTAATACTATACAATGTAGTAGGAATTTCACATCATGATTTCCTTAATACAATGTTGTACTAGGGACTTTATTTAATAGTTGTTTTACATGAAAGTAAAGAAAACAAACTGAAAGATAAATAATGCCTTGTATTATAAAACAAATGTGTCATATACAATTTATAAGCTATTGCCTCTAGGGCACAACACTAACAATACATGTTGAGTAATGAATTCTGGGAATAAATACTAAAATATTCGGGTCAGAAATAATTTAGATTTTGGAAGAAGTTGGCACTAATTCTATACTCTAAATCAAATAAGATATTCTATGGTGAAATGAGTATATTGAATTGATGTTTTGCTATTAAAAGGTTCATGTCAAGCCACTTGACTTTTTCGACGTTTGTGTGGTCATGATATTGCTAGATGCCGCTCATAATATGTTAAATATGAATTTATTAATTAATAAATAAATAAATAAATCCTAATTAGAATTAATGAGTTAATTTTAATTATTAAGAATTATTAATTCTATAGTAATTAGAATTAATTCATATTTTACTACCAATAGGCAGGAAAACCTAATAGAGGAGTTGATACTTAAGATATTATATGATAATATTAGAGGGTTAATTTGAAATAAAAAATAATAATTATGGGCTAATTATAAAATGTTATAATTAATTGGGTGAAATTGTAATCATTTAACAAGCATGTGGTTGAATTATAAACTTGTTATAATTCAAGGGCTTAATTGCAATTATAAAAACTTAAACTCATAATTTTGGAAAAGAAATTTTGATGCTTATTGAAAGCATAAGGGAAAAGGACGTGAGTTTCCAATTGAGAAAAGCTTTTTGGTTTTGTTCCCTAAAAGGTTTAGGAAATAAAACTAAAAGGAAGGGATTTTCGTGGCTTTGCTGTACGGAAATTTATATGTAGCTATGTACATTTGCCGTGGGATTTTGTGGAGAAGTTTTAGAAGCTTTTCTCTTGGAAAAATCCCTCTTGATGTTTTCTTTCGGAAACAAAAATTTACAAAGGTTTTTCTTTTTCTATTCTGGAAAAATAGTTTTCCTATTCTTCTTGCGAATTAACTCACATAGCTGCAAAAACATAAAAATATACTAGCGTACTTTTATTTTGTGCCTAGTTTGAGTATCGTTCTTCATGTGGATATGGTTAGAGAAATTTTTATACTTGGAATTTTAGTGGTCCGTGCTTGCACAATCTTTCGGAAGGGTTTTGAAAGATTGTGGTTGAATTATACAAGCATGTGGTTGAATTATAAACTTGTTATAATTCAAGGGCTTAATTGCAATTGAAAGCATAAGTTAAAAGGACGTGAGTTTCCAATTGAGAAAATCTTTTTGGTTTTGTTCCCTAAAAGGTTTAGGAAATAAAACTAAAAGGAAGGGATTTTCGTGGCTTTGCTGTGCGGAGATTTATATGTAGATATGTTCATTTGTCGTGGGATTTTGTAGAGAAGTTTTAGAAGCTTTTCTCTTGTAAAAATCCCTCCCGATGTTTTCTTTCGGAAACAAAAATTTACGAAGGTTTTTCGTTTTCTATTATGGAAAAATAGTTTTCCTATTCTTCTTGCGAATTAACTCACACAGCCGCAAAAACATAAAAATATACTAGCATACTTTTATTTTGTGCCTAGTTTGAGTATCGTTCTTCATGTGGATACGGTTAGAGAAATTTTTATACTTGGAATTTTAGTGGTCTGTGCTTGAACAATCTTTCGGAAGGATTCCGCACGTGAAGAAAAATTTTAAAAGCTACATTTTTGAGGTAACTAATTTTTCTTCTCTCTTCTAATCCATTTAACTACATACGAGTAATTCTTTGAGTGGATTTCGTTTTATTTTTCCGTTGTGTGTAAACTGGTTTGCATGATCGAAATGCAACAGTGGTATCAAAGCCATTTCGTATGTATTTTACGGATTTATTATTATTTTTGAAATTATTTCAAAATAAATTTGGCATTCTAAAATTTTTTCATAAATATTCTAAAATTTGAAATTGTTTCAAAATTATGTTTGGGTTCGTGAAAATTGTTTTCACAAATATTTTGATTTTGAAAAATTCGTTTTAATTGATGTGATTGTGATCTGTTAGCCCATAGGGCATTCTCCTGTATTTTGATAAATAACAAATATTACTGTGGACTAACATGTGTGATTTGTATGTGATGGGCTCTTTGGATTATGACATGCTTAACCATGGTTTTTCAAGTCTTACAAAATGGACTGCTAAGCAACTTATAGATAATGAGGTTCAAGAAGAATTAAGTCAAGATCCTCGTGAAAAAAGTTGCATAGCATGAAGACTTTAGAAGAATTATAGACTAGGAGATTATGGTTAAGGTATTATTTGTATTTCCTATGTATCTATACCTTAAGATCAATTTATTTCATATTGAAGCACTCAAAACTATTTCAAAAAGAGGGCATTCTTCTTATTCATGTTTTTGTTAGTAAAAAATTTTAGAAGAAAAGTTTTGTTTTGGACTGTGGTAAAGTCGCTTTTGAACTAGACCTTTAAATCCAAAACACCTTCCAAAGCTTGTTTCCAAAATGCCAAAATTGAAAGCTGTTCAAAATATACTTCGTGGCATCAAAGAGTGTTTTGGATGCACCTTTCGGACGGATAATTTTTTACTATATGAGTCCAAAATCTTGCGATAGCTGACACTAGCAACTAGCCATTACTAGCCGTTGAGGCATTGATTTCTACCCTATAAAATCCATTTAAACATGATTTTCATCAAGGGATTTGTACTAACATTTTTATAAACATCCAAAGACACTTGAAAACAAGAATCTGACATCTACATTGTACTTCAAATTGAGATGTATTGTTCTAAAAGGTAAAAAGGTAAAGTTGCTTTATTTGTGTACATTTGCTCAATCTATGAGCTTAATTTGTATTCTCTCATGAATCTGAACTTTATCTAGGTTAAGAAAGTAAAACTCAGTTGGGGTAAACCTTGATTGTTGCGGGTATATAGAGGTTAGGTGTAAAACCAAGTGCGGTGACCCTCTATTATAAGATTGGTGTTAGTTACCACTGTTGATTTGGACAAAAGGTTTTAGTGGCGAGTTAAAATCCTTAAATACATGCTTAAGATAGTAGATGTAGATTATTTGAGGATCGAACCAGTATAAATCATTATATCTATTCTCTTGCATTTACTTCTATCTTTATGACTGAGATTTCACTGTTCATCTGATTAGAAAATACAGCACCCCCATTTACATTTACTGATTTAATTTAACATATTTATGTTGAAGTAAGATCTGGTTGCTGATTCATGATTTGTCTCCTTGAACATAGTTTAATTCTTATCATTTGGTAGAATTTTGAATGATTCTTGACTGTATTTAAATCTGGACAGAAAAGCCTCTTCTTTGAAACTCACCCATTTTCGGGTTCTCTCTAGATTTTAGAAAATCTTGAGAATATGCTTTTGTTTGTCATAAACCTTATTCACCCCTTCTAAGGTTTATCAATTGGTATTAGAGCGTTGGTCTACATTATTTTCGGCCTAACAGCCTTGTAAGAAAGATCTAGAAGGCAAACACTTCGTTCCTACCATACATTGAGGGGTCTTCAACAAATAGACCACTATTTTTCAATGGAAGCAATTATACATTCTGAAAAAATAGAATGAAGATTTGTGTATACTCAATCAATTTTGAGTTGTAAAATCTTATTGAAAAGAGACCATTTGCACCATTCAAAATTGTCGAAGGCAGAAAGGTGCCTAAACAGAGTGATGAATTTGATAGTGAGGATACTTAAAAAAAATGACCCTAAATTTTTAGGGAATGAATATATTGTGCTGTGCTCTTGATGTAAATGAATACAACTGGGTCAGTGGCTGTGATTCAGCTTATAAAATGTGGAAGTTACTTGAAATCATCCATGAGGGGAAAAATCAAGTAAATGAATCAAAGTTAGGACTCTTGATTCGTGACTATGAATTATTTACTATAAAGCCAAATGAGAACATAACTGATATGTTCACTAAATTCACAAACATTATGAATGGAATGAAGCCTTATGGGAAAATCTATTCTCTTAGAAAGCAAAATAGAAAAATACTCGATGCCTTGCCAAAAAGTTGATAGCCTAAGGCCTTGACTGTAGAAGAATCTAAAGACTTAACCAAAGAACTGATTGGGTCTTTTTTGACTCATGAAATGAAACTAAAAAAGTTTCAAGGACACGATGATGACGATAGAGGCAAAAGAGGAAATGCATTAAAAGCTGATGATGAGGCTAATAGTGAGCAATCCGAATGTGACTATGGAATTGATTTAGACACTGAAGAGTTGGCCATGGTTGCTAGAAAATTCAAAAAAATGTTTAGAAAAAGTAACTTCAAAAAGGGCAAAAAATTTGTCAAAAAGAAGAGACAAACTTCATCATTCAAACCTCAATGTTATGAGTATAAAAGCATGGAACACTTTGTTGCTGATTGCCAAGTAGCAAAAAAAAGGGAAGTTAAGCAGAATAAGAAGAAAAGAAAGGATATTAAGGCCAAAAAAAGAAAAGGGCTGATTAGGACTTGGGATCAAGATGGATCTGGAACTGAAGAATACAATGAATCTGAAAATGAAACAACCAACATATGTTTCATGGCCATGGGAGAAAAGATAAAGCTTACTCCTTCCAATTCTGTAACTAAACTACGCGATTCTGCTTGTGAAAATTTAGACGATCCAAGTGAGCTCCTCGTTGACATGATCTATAAACTCAAAAAGCTATCTAGGAGAAATAAGGAAATGAAAATGAAAATTGAGTCTTTATTAGATGACAATGCTAAGCTGCTGAGTGAGAACAAAGCTTTACTTGATTTCATTAATTGTTTATATATTGAAAAGGATGTTATCTTAACTTCTTTGCATTTTATGTCACTTGAAAATAAATGTCTATGGGACAAAGTAATATCTCTTGAAATTGTGCTTAGTGACTTTGATGACATGAAAAAGAAAATTGATGATCTGCCTACGTGCATTAAGAGGTTCACAAATGGTAAAGACAATCTAGAAAAATTGCTTGGAATGCAACGTGTAGCTGGAGACAAGAATGGTCTTGGATATAGGCATGTGAACAAAGCTGGAAATTACAAATCTCATTTTGTGAAAGCTAGCTTTTTATATATAACCCATACTTGTTTCACATATTGTAGTAAAGGTGGACACAATGTATCTAAGTGTCATGTTAGGAAGACAGTAGATTCTAGGATGAAAACAATGTGGAGAATTAAAGGAACAATCACTAACCCCCGAGGACCCAAGAAAGAATAGGTACCAAAAGTCATTTTTCCATATTGTATATAGGTATATTTACCACAAAGGATGAGCTCTACAAAATGGTTTTTGGATAGTGGATGTGCTAGACATATGACTAGAAATGCATAACTAATAGAGGACATTCATGCTACAAATGATGGATTTGTCACATTTGGAGACAAGAAAAAGAAAAAAATTCTCAGTATAGGTAATGTTGGTAAGGGATCCTCTACTATTATTAAGCAAGTGTTGTTGATTGATAGATTGAAGTACAATTTGCTTAGTATTAGCCAATTATGTGATAATGGTTATAGGGCTAAATTTAAAAAAGTTTCATGCACCATCATTTATAATTCCAGTGATGAAATCATCTTCATTGCAAATCACATTGAAAATCTCTATGTATTATATCTTGATGATCTTATTGCTCATGATATAAAATGCATTTTCATGAATGATGATGATTGCTACCTGTAAGAAGGTAGACGAATCAAAGTATCGAGGTATGATTGGAAACCTTCTATATCTCACTACTAATCATTTTGATATCATGTTCTCAGTTTACCTTTGTGCAAGATTCCAATCCTGTCCCAGAGTCACATTTGTGTGCTGTCAAACATATTTTTAGATACTTGATTGGAACACATGATTATAGATTATGGTATCCTCGAATTAACTCTTTTGATTTTGTAGGATACACTGATATAGATTATGTAGGATGTAAAGTTAAAAGAAAAAGTACAAGTGGGCATTGTTAGTTTCTTGGACATTCATTAGTATCTTGGTATAGCAAGAAGCAAGCTTGTGTGACTTTCTTAACAACTGAAGCTGAATATATAGCTGCAGGAAGTTGTTGTGCTCAAATCTTGTGGATGAAACACATTTTACTCGATTTTAGCCTTGATTTTAAGTGTGTTCCCATTTTGTGTGACAACACCAATGCTATAAATTTGACTAAAAATCCTATTTAGCACTCAAGAATTAAGCACATTGAAATTAAACATTATTTCATTTGAGATCATGTGCTTAAGGGTGATGTTTGTGTCGAATATATTTCTACTAATGATTAACTTGCAGACATATTCATCAAACCATTGGTTGAAGATAGATTCAATCATTTGAGAAGAGGTTTGGGAATTGCCCGATTATGAAATTAACATTCTTTGGAGTAAACTGTTTGTTTTTGCAAGATGCTAACGAAGTCTGATTTTAGATGAAGATGTGGGATGCTAAAATTAGAGTAGGAGGCAAAGACAGTCCCGAGACCTCCTCTCTCGCGCCATCTCTATCTGTGTACTTAGCTAGGAAATTTATGGCTTTGGTGACAAACATTTCCTAGCCAAAGCTAAGCCTTTGCTAAGAAAAATGGTCTTTTGCGAGAAAGTTGGCAAAAAATTTTTAGGAATCGCTGTAGAGTACAAATATTTCCTTAGGGTTTTAGCTAGGAAATTTATGGCTTTGGTGACACATTTCCTAGCCAAAGGTAAGGAAAAATGGTCTTTAGCCAGGAAGTTGACAAAAAATTTCCTCACCAAAGAGGAATAGTTGTAGCTTGCCAAAAATCCTCGCCAAAAGGGTGTTTTGGCTAGGAAATTTATCGTATTGGTGACAAAAATTTCCTAGCCAAAGCCTAAGCCTTTCGCTAGGGAAAAATGGTCTTTGGCGAGGAAATTTTGCCAATTGCTTCGCCAAAAAGGGTTTTAGCTAGGAAATTAATTCTTTGGTGACAAACATTTCCTAGCCAAAGACCTAATTCCTTGGCGAGGAAATAAATGGTTTCGGTGAGGAAGTTTAAAAAAAATTGGGGGATGAATTTGAAGCTTCTGTGACAAATATTTCCTAGCTTTTGTGAGGAAAGAAGTGGTTTTTATTTCATCACCGACAAAGCTATTTTTCTCACCAAAGACTTTTAGCGAGGAAAAATTAATCTTTAGCTAGGAAAAATTTATTTTGTCACATTTTTCTTGTAGTGCTTCACATTCTTTAAGCTACCCTGCTCTTTATTGTGCTCATAAAAGGATAGTTAGTAGTACGTAACAGAATTATTATGCGTGGATTTTCCATATACGCCTATATGTGTATTTGTTATATGTGTGTTGGTTAGCTAAACAGTTAGTACAATAACCACTCTACCTCCTAAACTCTTAAGGACATTTTGGTAAATTGATTCTAATAATTTCTTTTCTTTCCAAACTTCCAAATAAAAAAAAATAACTCTTTTTTTCTTTTCTTTCCTAAACTCTCAAACAATATTATACATATATCACTTCCCTTTTTTTCTCTTCTGTTCTCTCCGAACTTAAAATTTCTCTTCTATTCTTTTTTTCCCTAAACTTGCAAACTAGACCTTCGGTTTTAGCTATGAAAAAAATGCATTCATGTGTGAACGATTGCATTCTATACCTAAAGGAGTATGCAAGTCTAGACAAATGCCCAAATTTGAAATGTAGAGAACCTCGTTACAAATCACAGGGTTCAAAAATACCTCGCAAAGTTCTGCAATATGTGTTAATTGAATTTTGATATTTTTTCTAAAAAATTTTCACTATTGCTTTTTGGAAACTATAAAAATACATAGTAACCAACTTGGGACATGTAATATATATTTGTCAACCTATTAATTAAAAAACCTTGTTATGATAGTCAACATTAGCCTATTTGTAGCTCACAAATCTATTCAATTTATAAGAAAGTTTACTCTTAGAGTTTGAAAAAATAATTATTTTATAATAAATCAAATAATCCTACCTTTATAAAATTTTATATTATTAAAAAATTACTTCAAGTTTTTTAAAATTGTACACTATATTATTATTATTATTATTATTATTATTATTATTATTATTATTATTATTATTATTATTATTATTATTATTATTATTATTATTATTATTATTATTATTATAGAAAGCTAAATAAAATATTTCCCTATTATAAGTCAATTATATGAATTACATCAAACGAAAATTTTTTTATATGTAACTTTTACTTTGATTACTGTGTATTTTTGAATTATTTGTAGAATGACTAAAACTAAATCCAGTACAATTGAAGAAAATAAAAAAAAAAAAAAACAAAGAGAGAGAGCTCAATATATTTCCCAATATCTAAAATTAGACAAGTCCAGGGCAAACTTCAGTAGGAAATTAGAGAAGCAATGAAAAAATATGGCTGGTGTCTACATGGACAAAATTACCAAGTGCCTTTTTAGTTATGATAAAACTACATAGTTTTAGAACAAATGTATTGGAGCCAAACCGAAAAATGTTGAGAGAAAAAATGAGGGAAGAAATTAAAAAAAATGAAAACTTAACAAAAAGAAGGCAAAACGGCTTCATCTGGTAGTGCTCAAACTTGTCTCCTCCAACCCACTCCACCAGATATTGTTGGGAAGAACCTTAGGCTCCTGGTGTTCTGAATCGCTTATCCCCGATCTCTTCCTAAAGAAGAGTTACTCATCACTCGCATACACAGCCGAACGAACATTGTGATCTGGGTTTCGAGAGAAAAAAAATGAATAGGCTGCAAAATCTGGCAACCACGTGGATGATTCGTTGTAGTAGTTGACGGGCTACTATAAAATCTCAGTGTTTGTTAGGAAACTCCTCCGGCACTTATGTTTCAGGTATGACTTTGGATTTTGTGATTTTGTGTTTTGATTTTGCATAGATTACTTGGTTTTATATGGGTTTTGTGTTTCAAGCTTTTCTCCTATTGATTTTTGAATGAGTAGATATTTTGTTAGGCTTGTATTGTAGCTACCTCTTTCGATTTTGTGTTGCTTTTCCCATTAATTTTAGCTCAAAGTGACTGATTTTTCATGGGCTTTAGCCACTTTAGATTTTTTTTTAATTTTTTGTTGTTTTTCTAATGATTCTGACATTTTAGACATTTTTAACACATAAAGATTATATCTTTATGGACTTTTGGCCAAAAATGGGTAGTTGGGATTTGTATTTTTGTATCAAGCAATAAGCATGTTGAGAAGACATTGGAGTTTTAAAAGTATTTTTGTATTTGCTTGATTTAGGTAGTGACGTGATTTAGTGTTGGTGTTGGAATCTGTCATTGGTGTTTTGCATTCTCAAGGAATAGGCGAGCCATTGAAATATTAAGGTGAGTTTTCATTCTTAATGTTTTGAAAACTTAAATCATGGATTACTTATTGGCGTGAAATGAGTTGCAAAATATTCTGGTATATTTCCTCAATGAGAAAAGGTTAGTAGTGTAATTTTGGATTTCTAGAGAATGGTTTTGGTTTTTCAGGACCAAGATATCTCAATTGTAAAAATCTATTTAAGAGAAATATATTGTTACATGTTGTACTAAAATGATGCTAGACATGGAATGCCTAGGCTTTATTGAGTGGACTTGGTTGAATTACATGTCTGTGACTGGCTTATGTACTTGCAAATAATCTTGTGCTATTTTTTTTTTCCTTTTATCAACACTAGGTCTTATGGATAAGAGTTGGATTCAAATCAAGAATAAATTGGATCCTAAATATCAAAATGGGGTGGAAATTTTTCTTCAATTTGCATATGCACAAAGAGACAATCAAACAAGGATTCTTTGTCCATGTGTTCTCTGTAATAACTTTCGGGATCATTCTAGAGATGTTGTAGAAGATCATTTAATTATAAATGGAATTCATAGGAGCTATGTCCGATGGAATTGGAGATACGACTAGAACTGCATTTGATCTCTAAGGGTGATTCATTTGAAACTCCTATGGTTTGCTACAATTTAACTCAAAATGAGAAAAGGAAAGTCTGTGAATTCTTGAGTTCCATTAAATATCCTGATGGTTTTGCGTAAAATATATCGCGATGCATTAGAAGCCATGATTGTTTCGGTTTAAAAAGTCATGATTGTCTCATTTTTGTGCAACGTATTCTTCCGCTTGCTCTATGTAGTTGTTTAAACAAGGATGTTCGGCAAGTCTTATTTGAATTGAGAGACTTTTTTAAGAAGTTGTGTTCTAGAACATTGAATTTCAATGTCTTAGAAGAACAAGAGAAAAACATTCCTGTTATTTTATGCAAGCTCGAGCGAATATTTCCACCGTTAGTCTTTGATATTATGATGCATTTGCTGCTTCATTTGCTAGATGAGTCTAAAATTGTTGGTCCAGCACAATATTGCTGGATGTTTCCATTTGAAAGGTAAAGTACCACTCTAATAGACACTTTCCTATCCACTTAAAAGAATTAATTATATATCAAAGAAAATTCTAATATTAAAAAAACTTACCAAATTTCTGTTGCTATTTCTCAGAAAAATAGGTACATTAAAGAGTTATGTGAAGAACAAAGCAAAGCTTGAAGGATCAATTGCTAAGCATTATATAAATAGTGAATGCTTGACATTCACCTCGATGTACTTGCACAATATTGAGACAATATTTAATAAACATGAGCGCAATTGTGATAGAGGTGAACCTAGTAGGCCGATCTCAGTGTTTTCATATAGTAGTCAACTATTTGGTGGTCCAACTCATCACCACTTAGATGACTTTGAAGTGGCAAAAGTTCACAACTATGTGTTAAATAACTGTGATGAGATTGAAGATTATATTACGTAAGTATTAATTCTTTTAAAAAGCAGTTTGATCTTTAAATAATTAATTTTTG
This sequence comes from Voacanga thouarsii, assembly GCA_026120185.1. NCBI lineage: Eukaryota > Viridiplantae > Streptophyta > Magnoliopsida > Gentianales > Apocynaceae > Voacanga > Voacanga thouarsii. The sequence goes on along the minus strand of JANUWF010001872.1, from coordinate 51,219 downwards.
TAACAAACATTCGAACTAGTATTAGTCTAAATCATTACTGAATTTTCTTTTGAACTTAGTGAACATAAGCAAAAATTGAGAATAGAGAACTCAACAAATGTTGATAAGAGGCATGACTTGCAATTTGCTAAATGGTTTGGAGAACGTGGAAGTGTATTTTTCATGCTATACTTTTTCTTTTTAGCAATTGATATTTTCTCTTCTGGAATTCACAATAAAATAGTTTCCAAAAGATTTAACATTTCATGAACAGGTTTTGTATGGCCAAGAAGTGTGTAGTAATGAACTTCAATTATTGGCTATAGGTCTTGATAATTGGATTAAGAGATTTGCTGGCTATTGTGTGAATGGTTTACGATTTCACACTAAGGATCATGAACGAGATAGGAGAACACAAAATTGTGGTGTTGTAGTAAAAGAAGAACATGGGGCAAATTCAATGGACTTCTATGGGGTAGTTCTGGATATTTTTAAGGTAGATTACGTATTGGGTAGAAAGAAAATGATGTTGTTCAAGTGTGAATGGTTTTATGTGGGTGATAATTTTGGTTCACAGGTACATAAAGATTGGAAGATTACAAACATAAATATGTCTCGTAGGTGGTATCAAGATCAACCTTATGTGCTTGCTTCTCAGGCTGAGCAAGTCTTTTATTTACAGGACATGAAATTAGGGAAAAACTAGTATGTGGTAGAGAGCTTCAAACCTAGAAGTTCTTGTGATATTCCTGAACAAGAGATTGAAGAAGACATGGCTGAAGCATTCCAAGAAGGAACAAACTGATGATCACATAGTTAGGGAAATTGATGAAATATCATCTCTTGCTCGGGGAATAACAGAGCCCCTTGAATGCACGCCATTGGAATGCATTTTTTACAATGGGTCGCTCCCATTCCAAGAACAAGGAGAATGATTTCATCAACAATGATATCCTAGATGATGATTTTTAAAGTGATGGACATGAAGATGAAGGGCCATTGTTTGACGATGAATTCTAGTATCAGTAGGTGTATTCGTGTTACTTTAGTTGTTTGACATCTTAATTTAAATGCACATTAATTATTTGTTTTAGTAATCTAGTTCCTCAAATTGCATGCCTGTGTTTCTTTTAGCTGCATGGTAATATGTTTTAGAAATCTAGATTTTTTAAAAGTGCCTATGTTGATGGTTTTATCTATATGTATTTTTTATGCTTTGGACGTTTATTAGCTTTATTTAAAGAATGACTTTCTAATGATCTATTTTTCATTACTTCTTAGATGGCTGGACCAGGAAGAAAATGAACATTTGCTAGAAAGGGTGGTAGAAGATTAAAAGGTACAATCCCATAAGTTATTATTCCATGTGCCAATATTTCAATGCTTCCAAGTGAAAGTGACGGTAATAATGCAATAAGAAGAGCAAGTCCTGAATCAGTCAATCATATTAATGATAATTCATCCCCAACACCTATTCTTGTCACTAGAAGTGAAAATGTAGATAATTTTCCAACTTCTGAATCTCATGCCTTTGGAAATACTGATGTAAATAGGACTTCAGAAGGTCAAATGGATGCAAGTAAAACTTCTATTATTCTTTATGTAATCCTGGAATAGTTTGATTACTTTTTGTGGTCTTTATGAAATATTAATTCTTGTAGGCCAATCAACACCTACAAGAAAAAGAGGTCCAACAAGGAATATTACGCTATCAAGGAAAAGAGATAGTGAAAAAGATCTCAAAGTTGAGTTGTCCAAAGCAGCAGATCGCATTGTCGGCCCAGATGCATAGTTTCTGATAATTAAGGGAGGCTGCATTTTGAGGACAAATGCAAAGTTACAAGTTACAAAATAGGCACAGTTGAGTGAACAACATAGGGAAGACTTATACAACATGGTTCGGGTAAGATTATATTTATGAATTATTTTAGGACATTCTTAGATAGGTAGAATATGAGAGTAATTGGAAAAATGTTCTAAACTGCTGTGGCCACTATTGGGGGCATTATTCAATAGAGATGTACTAAGAGAGCAACATGGGGAGAGTGGCTCTAATATTTGTTTTTGCTGGAGATTCCATCATTACTGAATTTCCTCTAAAGAATATAGAAAAAAAAATATATAAGACAATTCTCTCCTTGATTTTTTTTTTCATTTTGGCTAGGTAGGAATTTAAGATCTTGATGAAACTATAGCTGTTTTAGCTAGGCAAGTACATTGTTTGACTAAACTACAGCTGCCTACTAATTCTTGAAATATTTTCCTAAGAAAGTAATGAGAGGAACTGACCAAAATTGAAATCAGGCCATTAGTGCTAGTCACTAGTTCTTTAAATTGACTGAATACAAGCACACGAAGTACTTACTGCTTAGACTAAATTCATTGCAAACCATAAAGATCTTTGTTCTTTGATTAAATCTTCTATATTGAAGGATGGCTCTAATATTGTGGAGAATGAAAAGACCAAAGCAGCTGTCTTCAAACAGCAAAATGTGTAATATAGAAACATGCGTTACAAGCTTCATTTGCACTCTAAAAAGTTTGGCAGTAAAGAGGAAGCTTTGCAACATAAACTAGAAAAAGTCAAAGATGAAAATGAGTGGAAATGGCTTTGTGATTACTTCTATACATAAAAGTTTCTAGTATGCCCTTGTAGTAGTTAGATTGTGAATATTAAGCTGATGCTTTTGTAGAAGTTGACTTCACACATTTCTCTACTTTGTAAAAGAAAATGAGCAAGAGGAATAGTGAAGCTCGTGCCAAGAACATTAAACCACATACAGTTGGGACAAAATCCATTGCACGTTTGCAGGATGAGAAGGTTAAAACCATTTTGATGTTTTATTCTAATCTATAACAATTGGATAAGATAGAATAAGCTAACTTATATAATATTTTCTTCTTTTTTTTTTTGTAGAAAAGGAAGGAAGGAACAGAACTTAATAACATTGAAATTTACCAAGTCACAAGATTTTCCAAGAAAATGAAAGACTTTGTAAATGAAAAAGCGAAGAAGAATCTGGTTTGCAAAAAAATTCTAAGTCTTCTTAACTATCATATGTTAGGATTTATCACTTTCCATGACAATTTCTTTTTTTTTTCTTTTTCTGTTTAGGAGAAAATGAAAGAAATGCATCAAAGAACAACAATGAGCACTACTGACATTTGCAAGGAAACCGTTGGCCATATACCTAGGCATATACGTAGCAGAGGTGTAACCAAGAAACAAAGTTCCTTCAATGAAGAACAATATCTTACCGAGTTGGAGGAGAATAGATGCCTTAGACAAGAAGCTGAGCAGAAAGCTGCTACAATAGAAGAAGAAATTGCAACTTTGAAAGAGGATCAAAAGAAGACCAATGAGCTTATGGCAAAAATTCTTGAGCAATTAGGAAGTGCCCCAGAGTAGAACAACTTACATTGCAATGTGAGTCAATAAGCTGTGACTTAAAAATATTTTTGTACCTTCATATTTCTTTTAAGAAATAATTTTGTTGCTAGCTATGGATATTCATTCTTTGTTTTCTTTTGTTGTTTCTAGATAAGTGGAATGAGGGTAGACAAGGTCACTGTTTTGGTTGCAAAGTATATATGAGTAAGTTGCTATTACTTCACATGCATTTGTGGTGGTAGAAAATACCAGATGCATGCTCCTAGCCATTGTATTGTGGTGGCCTATTTAGTCTACATATTGTATTTGATGGCAGCATAACTTATTTCTAATCTTTCTATTTGATTTAACTAACAACTATACATTATGCAGAGGTATATATAATGACCTTTGAAAGACTGCATGGGAAGAAAATGAAAACTAGTTAGGTTAGAAATTGACTTTCTAGACCTAATAGTACTAAGATCTATCTTATCAGAAAATGAGACATCTAAAATACTGCAGATGCTGTTAATTGATAAGTCATATTTTGTACTACTACAACTGGCTGCTTTATGCATTCATACTGTGTTCCTTTTCACTTTAGATTGTAAGAGGTGAGATTTAACTACCTCAGTATGAATTTGCAGTTTATGGTTCGAAAAGCATCAGTTGACAACTTGTTCTTTTAGGATGAACATGATATAAAACTGAACATATTAGAAGTGTTGGTAGCCATGATTGCAATATTTATGAAGCAGGAGTAGAGTGGGGAGAGTGAGGAAAGATGAGAGAGAGTTGTAGTTTTGCCAAAATTTAAAGTGCATGTGGGACCCATAGTAGAAGAGAGATAGTGATGATGAGATTTGATTGAGAAGTGATTAGATTTAACAAAGGCTACTATAGTCATTTTTGTAGCATTTGCTCCGGTAGGAGGACAATTGATCTTGTAATATCGCCAGCCATAGGTCCATAGATTGAGTATTGTTACTTTATTGATTGTTTAGTAACATATTATCCTTACACACATTTGATTGCTTGATTGTTAAAATTCTTAAAGCATAATATTTCAAATTATTTTGTAGTAAAAGAAAGGAAATGTTGTGATATTTCTGTTCATTTAATTTTTCTTTTTTAACTTTGACATTATAGTTAAGCTCACCTGTTTCTTTAAACTTGTTAATTTTGCAGATTTTTGGGGTTATGATATGAGCCATGGAGTTGCTAACTATGAGGTGGCCCGCGTATCAAGTTCAATCTAACTTATATATTTTGTGCCCATGGTTGCTGTATATTTTTGGATAATAACCCATGTCAAAATATATTGGATATGCAAATTGAAAAAGACTTAACTGTACATCTTCTTTTTGCTTTTTGTGAATGATGTTACAAATGTATTCATAAAAAGATCTACTTAGTAATACTATTATAAAATATAACATTATATATTTTGGGTATTCATGTTTTCTTCAGTTTTGTTATTGTAAATTTTTATTCTTGGTTTATCATGTCCATGGATTCTTGAACTACATGAATGACAAAAATTATAAGTTAATATATTATTTATTGATAAGGAGTAGTTGTTGATAAATAAATAAATGTAGTAAAATATTGTCACTATATATAATATAATATTAACAAGAAGGAAAGGAAATAGAATAGCATATAGAGGAATGGAATGAGATGAAAATACGAAAATATAGACTTGAGGTGGGGCTTAAATTGGTGACAACAAATTAATATTGTCACTAACTTCCCTAAGATTATTGATAATAAAGGTTGTAACTATTAAGAAATATTGTTGTCACTGTTAATGGAACATAAGTGACAAGAAATACGGTTGTCACTATTAATAGAACATAAGTGACAAGAAATATGGTTGTCACTGATGTTATCCAAGGTGGAGGTTGTCACTAATGAATGAACAATAAGTGATAATATATTGGTAAAAGTGACGATCTTTTAAACAAATTAGTGACGAGACATGTGGTCACTAATAGTTGATTACATTAGTGACAACTAGAATATTGTCACTAAACGTAAACATTTAGTAACAAGAATAAGTTGTTGTCACTGATGTTATCGAAGGTGAAAATTGTCACTAATGAATGGCCAATTAGTGACAAGGAGTATGTTGTCACTAATGAGTGATCAATTAGTGACAATATATTGGCAAAAGTGATAATCTTTGAAACAAATTAGTGATGAGAAATGTTGTCACTAATAGTTGATTACATTAGTGACAACCAGAATATTGTCACTAAAAGGCAACATTTACTGATAAGAATAAGCTGTTGTCACTCCATACCATTAGCGACATAGATTTAGTGACATTGAAGTGACAATAAATTTTTTGTCACTAAAGACAAGTCACTAAATGTCTTTAGTGACAACATTTCTGCATTTAGTGACAACATTACGTTGTCACTAAAGGTCACTCTTCCTGTAGTGACTATTATGTGAATAGAAAATATTCTATTTTCTTCTTTCTCACTTTTTCCAACCAAAATGAGATAAATACTTGGAATGATCAAAGCCTCATTAATTCATTTCCCATCTCTTTGTTCAAACAAATATCCAAGGTTTCCATATGTTCTTGTGATCTCTCTTTCATCTATTAATACTAACAAAACAATACTTTGAGTTTATTTCTTGCCAAATAGAATTCTGCATTTCTTCATTCTTGTCACACTTGTTTGTTTATATTATAACTTTTGATTCATAAGTCCAATTGATGTCAAACTTATTCCAAAATGTCCTCAGGACATTCCTTTATAAGTTTCAATTCATGAACCACTGATTTCCCTTCTCATTTCATTCAGTTCTGCTTGCAACATCTCAGATTCTCAATCCCGTCCATAGTTTTGGCAGGTTGTAGTATTTTTGTCATAAGTTTTTATTCACAACTGCAAATAATGTAAAATTGGTCCCAAAATGATCCTAGGACATTTAGCTACAAGTTTTAGGTCATGAGGTTCCAAATGAATGAGCCAATTCTTTCAGTTTATTTGTTCTTCAAGGCTGCTCGGGATTTCTTCAAAACAGAATTTCTGTTTTTGTTTCCTTTCTTCACACCATCTATTCTACTTTAATCCTAACAACTATATAACACTTAAACCATCTTAAATTCCATAATAATGGCCTTCAATTCTCTGATTTTCAGAGATACTTAGCCCAGCAAAATCATATTTTCCAACATCAAGTTCAACAAGTGCAATCAACAACATTAACAATTCATTTTTTTCAACAATTAATTCCATTTTTCCTTTCCATTTCTTACACCTTCTTGTGCAGCCATGAACAACCACCCAAACCACCATTCAAACACCTTCATATTCCATATAAAACATAGTATATAAAGCCTTCATCCATCCGGCACGCACACACACACACACACACACACACACACACACACACTTGCACACACAAAGGTTCACATAGTACATGTTTAATCCAAATCATAGCCATAAATCTCATATTTTCATGTTAAAACTCATACCAAAATAATCACCGTAATGAGATCTATGGCTTTAATTCTTGAAGCATAGAATTTTATCTTGTATGTGGGATCTCTTGGCTTGATTTTGTTCTAAGAACACCAAGAACATACACACTTCTTTCTTTCTTTCTCCTTTTTCTTTTTCTCCCTATTTTCCTCTAGCTTTTCATTCATTTTCTTTCTCTCTTCTTTCTCTATTTCTTATGGACAAATTTCTTGCTGAAATTCAACTCCTCAACCGCCATTGTTGGTCAAGAATGGTGACCAATTCATTAAATGCTATGGTGGCTATTGTGGGCTATCCTTCCAAGTGTAGTTTTCTTATTCGCTAACCTTTTTCCTTAATTATTTTCTTCCAAAACTTATTGATGTATTCAGATTTGGGCATAAAAATCATACAAAAATTAAGAACATTCTCAATCAAGTTTAAATTAAAACGTTTAACCCAAATCACACATATGAGCAAGCGTACTCATCATTAACCGAGTATAGGGTTCAAACGAGTATCGATACTCAAGAAACAAGTAGACATTAATCACCTTTCTTTCATTGTTTAACCGACTCGATAAAGTGAAAAACAAATAAAAAGGAAAATAAAATAAAATAAAATCAAAATCAAAATATATACATGTCAAGGATGGAGAAGTATGTTATTCAAACCATTGTTTAGACAAACATGATCTTAAAGTACCCAACCTTCATCATAACTAATTACTCTCTTGACATCATAAAGGATAAATGTAGACTCACTTCGATGGTTAATCCATGAAATCACTATCTTCTAGATAAATTAGAATCATTTGGTTCGTCTCAACTAATTCATCCAAAAGATGCATTAAACACAATCCTTAATTAAATTCCCTTGGTCTTGAAAAATTTAAAGCATGAAATTAATCAATGAACCCTTGGTCTCGGAAGACATCAATTAACCGTCAATTACTAGTTCTAAGTAATCAACCCCATTTGGTCCAGCAAGTCAATAGCCAACAAAATATGAAATTAATAAATTGAAACTACCATCAACCCCCTTTGGTCCAGCAAGTCAATGGATAGAACTAATCAACTAATCTCGTAATAAGCACAAGTAATTGAATACTAAGAATAATAACCAATTAATCAAAAGATTAAACAACTCTAAATATCATGAATATCTAAACAATGTTGAATTACAATAAAACAATTAATATATCATTGTCAAGAAAAAGAAAATAAAGTAAAAGAAAGCACTCATAGACAAGCCTCCTTCTTCTTCCTTTGAAGACCGTCTTGTACAACCCTCCTTGAACTTGAAGAATTCCTTATTTGATTGAGTAATTTTTTTGTGATAATCAATGAATTCTCCCATTTTTCCTTTTGTTTTTCACCTATTTATAGGCTTAGGAAGTGCCTAAACTTGTAGGTACAAAGTTCTTGGCCGAATAGAAGTTGGAAGATACTAAAACTCCTCAGATTACCAAAAATCACGTAGAAAAATCAAGCACCGCCTTAGCCTCAGGGCATAGCCGGCGCCGCCTTGACTTTTGGAGCCGGCACCGGTTGTGTTCTGCTTCTCCACTTGTTCGCTTATTTTTCTCTGAATTTTGCACAATATGTTCCAGAATGCAGCCGGCGCTAGTTGCAGCTTCACAGCTGGCGCCACCTTGGTTCTGTTCTGCTCTATTTCAACAATTTTTTCGTCGCTTCGAAGTTCGTTTCAGTAGTGCATGGCTGGCGCCGATTTTAGGGTCTTAGCCGGCACCGCCTCTCCTCTGTTTTTCGACATTTTTGCTTCGTTTTACCCTAAAAATCTGAAATAAAGAACAAAATACCTTTCCAAGGGTAAAATCTAAAATATGAAGGAATATGACTAGTTATTGAACAAAATGTATTACAAAAGAACCTTAAATAATTAGAAAAAATATGACTAATTTAGCCCCTATCAATTCCCCCACACTTAGCTCTTTGCTTGTCCTCAAGCAAAGTATCAAGAACAAGTAGGAAAACACAAGGTTTCATAAATCACTCAATCAATTTCAAACCCATATCTTTAATGCTTTTTTCATTCAAGAACATAAAACACATGATATTATATCTTTCATAACCAATGCAAGATTTGTGTTAGTGATAAACGACTTAGTAGAACTATTTCAGTACTTCACAATATTCTCAAACCATTGGAGAGAAGTTAGCTAAAAAAGAATATGCATTCCTTATGCTTACTTTTCATACACTCTCTTCACTAATCCGAAACATATCATGATTCTACTTAGATCAAGTAGGATTTTTAAGCTTGTAATGTAAGGTTAAAGGCTTGTAATATAGCTTATCAAACGAAGGATATAGGAGAATAAAAAATTAAAGAAAAACTAAGAGTTAGCAAGAAAAAGGATAAATAAAATGAATCAATAATTTCCAACTTTTCTTGCTCTCCTATTCCAAGAATCAATCAAACCATAACCTTGTTCAGTAATTACAACTCCACTCAAGCAAATCCTGTATTTTTTTCCTCTCTTTTTCTTTCAACTCTTCTTTTCATCAACTCTTTTCTATTTCTTTCAAGATCACTCAAATTTTCCAGCAATGGTGTCAAAGATTATATGAACTTTAACTTTTTTTTTTCAGCTTAATCACCATTCCTTTTGTAATCTTTTCTTTTCTTCTTCTTCCTTCAATATATCTTTTCTTTCACTGTTGCTGTTGTTTATTTTTTTCACTTCTCTTCTTTCATTCTTTCTAGCAGCTTTTTTTCTTTTTTCAACTCCATTTTTTTTCTCACTCTCTCTTTGCTTTCTTTCCTCTTTCCAGCTCAACTCATTATTAATCCATGACTGAAAGTAACAAGTCATGATCTTTTTCCCCAACATTCTTCCTTAACATTCTCATACATATATTTTCATCCATCAAGAGCGTAAAGATTTGAAAAAATTGTTCAAAATCTTAGCACCAAGCAATGGATAAAATATTGTGACGGGTTTTAATGAAAGAAATCAATAATTTAGGCTAAAAATAGGCACTAGGGATAATATGATAATAAGTAGGCTTGAAAAGCTCAAACTATCCAAAGAAGGCCTATTACCGTCATCCCTAAGTTAAATTATGATTATCTTTCTTATTTCGTCTTGAGAGATATTCAAGTAAGTTCTAGAATGCTCCATGAATTTTAGTAGAAAAACAAGTTTAAGAATAATGCAAATCATTTTATCAAGAACTACTTCGTTCAAGTGTGTACAAAAAGTCATGCATAAGCTATAAATGATCTAGAACATATGCTCTATAATCCCTCATAAAGACATGCGTTAAAAATATAGCTTGAAATCTCCAGAAAATCAGAAATTTTTTTGAAAATTTGGCTCAAAAGTTTTCCAAGAAGGCTAAAGTATATGCATAGAAAAATTTTCAATTAAATCACTCCCCCACACTTAAACTGGACATTGTCCTCAATGGCCAAATAAGTAGAGCAAGGAAATAGTGCCACGGGACCAAAAATAACGGGGAAAAGATAAGAAAGAAAATACTTCCATGACGGAGTAGCTCCAATTTTCCAAATTTGTGTTCAAAATAAAATTGATAAAAAATTGGACAAAGTATAGCACCAAACCACTCCCCCATACTTAAATTGGATAATGTCCTTATTGGCAAAGAATAAACACAAGAAAACATCTCTAAAGGGACCAAAAATAATAAAGGGGTAGAAAGTTTATATAATACTTCGCAAGTGCAATAATGCTCCAATAGATATCCAAACTTGAGGTAAAGAGAAGGGCTTGTCCAAGAGGACTATATTCCTATAAAACAAAACACAAATAAAAGCACAAGGCAAATAATAATAAAATAACAACATACCTAAATAAAAGAAAACAAACTAAAGAAAAAGAATAAAATAATAAACAAATAAAAATAAAACAAAAACTCTCTACACTCATCATGCTTCCTCATCAAACTTTTTGAAAAGAAATTAAAGCTCAAAGGAGCAGATAGGCATAATGAATGTAGAAAGAATGGAGGATTTTGAAAAATAGAAGGTGCAGGAAAACCATTTGTCTCAGCAAAGCCAAACACATAAACCTCATTCTCTAACATTCCTTTAGACACATAAATATTGTTTTCCACATATGGGTGCACATGGTAGCTAATGGATGCATCAACTTTGAAATAAGCAATTCCCCCTTCAAAAGAATTTTTACAATTAAAATTCCCCTTATAACTTAGCAATTGTGTTCTTAAAGAGGGGATAAAAAAAAAATCCTTACTTTTCTACACATTTACAAAAACTAAGTTACCTCCCATTGAATGGGGTGAAGGGTAGAGATTACTACCATCCTCCAAGGACTTTTTACGATATAGTATTGAAAAATCCAAAGCCTTGAAGCATGCTAAATTCAACACATCATTATTTGGACCTATATTCTCTGAGAAAAGGAGAGGAACCTAGGAAATCATGTGACAAAGAGAGGTTAGGATTATTAGCACATAGAGAAGAATTGAATACCTCTATTCCCACATTAGATAATTGTCCCTCATAGCATTTCTCCTTGGAGATTCTCTTGTTCGAATGTATGGAACAGCATGAACTTATGATTCTCCTCAACAATCTTAACTAAGTGTTTCCTTTGATCGCACAATCGTTGAGAAGCTTCTTCATGCCACTGAACAGATGAATTTGTATTGGCAACACAAGAATTCACAAATGCTTCTAATGACGTCTCACCAAAAATATCAATGCGAGCTTGTAATTTTGCCAATCAATACACTAATATATATATATATATATATATATATATATATATATATATTTGAATGCAAGAAAAATGATGAACATGCAATAATGATGACTAATGCAATTTAATTCATGAAGACATGATAAAAAGAACAAAACATAACGACCAAAATGAAAATTGTTTCAAACAACAAAAATGACTTCACTGCTTTCCACGGCCTACACCTATAAAAGACAAGAAGAAAGTTAGATAACCAAAATTCATATTTAAAACAAAATTAAAAGAAGAAAAAGTTAGTAAAATTAAATAACTAAATATACAATATATACAAACTTACAAAGATAAGTTAGTGATTATGAACATGTATATACTTATTAACATATTTACAACATATAGCAAAATTACAATACAATTATACAAACAACAACATAGGCACTTCTTCATACAAGGAATGTATATACATATTTACATGGTTAAATCAATAAAATCCAAGCTTTCAAGCTATTGTTCCCCGGCAACGGCGCAAAAAACTTGATGTTTTTGGCACAAGGAAAGAATTATTAAACCAATAAACATAGATTTATCCCCGGCAACGATGCCAAAAACTTGACGTGTTTAGACTTGGGCATAAAAATCATACAAAAACTAAGTATATTCCCAATCAAGTTTAAATTAAAACGTTCAACCTAAATCACACATATGAGCAAGCGTACTCATCATTAACCAAGCATAGAGTTCAAATGAGTGTCGATCCTCAAGGAACAAATAGACATTAATCACATTTCTTTCATTGTTTAACCGACTCGATAAAGTGAAAAAAAAATAAAAAGGAAAATAAAATAAAATAAAATCAAAATAAAAAAATATGCATGTCAAAGATGGAGAAATATGTTATTCAAATCATTGTTTAGACAAACATGATCTTAAAGTACCTAAAATTCATCATAACTAATTACTCTCTTGACATCATGGAGGATAAATGTAGACTCACTTCGATGGTCAATCTATGAAATCACTATCTTCTAGACAAATTAGAATCACTTGGTCCGTTTCAACTAATTTATCCAAAAGATGCATTAAACACAATCCTTAATTAAATTCCCTTGGTCTCGAAAAATTCAAAGTATGAAATTAATCAATGAACCCTTGGTCTCGGAAGACATCAATTAACCGTCAATTACTAGTTCTAAGCAATCAACCCCCTTTGGTCCAGTAAGTCAATGGCCAATAGAATATGAAATTAATAAATTGAAACTACCATCAACCCCCTTTGGTCCAGCAAGTCAATGGATAGAATCAATCAACTAATCTCGTAATAAGCACAAGTAATTGAATACCAAGAATAATAACCAATTAATCAAAAGATTAAACAACTCTAAATATCATGAATATCTAAACAATGTTGAATTACAATAAAACAATTAACATATCATTGTCAAGAAAAAGAAAACAAAGTAAAAGAAAGCACTCATAGACAAGACCCATTCTTCTTCTTTTGAAGACCTTCTTGTACAACCCTCCTTGAACTTGAAGAATTCCTCATTTGATTGAGTAATTTTTTGTGATAATCATTGAATTCTCCCATTTTTCCTTGTGTTTTTCACCTATTTATAGGCTTAGGAAGTGCCTAAACTTGTAGGTACAAAGCTCTTGGCCAAGTAGAAGTTGGAAAATACTAAAACTCCTCAGATTACCAAAAACCGTGTAGAAAAATCAAGCACCGCCTTAGCCTTAGGGCATAGTCGGCGCCGCCTGGACTCTTGGAGTTGGCGCCGGTTGTGTTTTGCTTCTCCACTCGTTCGTTGATTTTTCTCCGAATTTTGCACAATATGTTCCAGAATACAGCCGGCGCCGCCTTGATTCTATTTTGCTCTGTTTCAACAATTTTTCCGTTGCTTCGAAGTTCGTTTCAACAGTGCATGGCTGGCGCTGGTTTTAGGGTCCCAGCCGGCACCGCCTCTCCTCTATTTTGCGATGTTTTTGCTTCGTTTTACCCTAAAAAATCTGAAATAAAGAATAAAATACATTTTCAAGGGTAAAATCTCAAATATGAAGGAATATGACTAGTTATTGAACAAAATGTATTACAAAAGAACCTTAAATAACTAGGAAAAATATGACTAATTTAGCCCATATCACTTATTCAATAAGATTTATGAAATAACCAATCACCAGTTGACACTTGTTTTCATCCACCAATCATATTCGCCCGCTTGTTTCAATTTCGACTACATTTTAGAATTTTTCTCAGAAATTACCAAAATTCGAGTCCGTATTGGAAAAAATATTTTATTGCACCAATGGAATCTCTAAATTGTATTGAATTCAATAGTGGGAATCAAAATTCTCAATTCCTTCTCAGATCTTTCCAAATTGTGGTCAAAATCTCAATCAAGGTCAAAATTATGAAAATACCCTTGATACTTCCGATAGCTTAATTTATACCAGAACACTCGTCTCATCACACTGATCAATTTTTATTTTTAATGTACCCTTAAATTCCCATTCTACTAAAAGTAGTTGGACTTTGAAGATTTAGGGTACGGGTAGAATAAATTCAAAATTCCACTCAAGTCCCTATAAGTTTCAAAATTTCAATAATGACCCTAAATATCTTTATCGTACCAAAATGTTCATCTCATTATATTGATCATTTCTTGTTCTTGTCACTTATACAAATTCTTATTTTATACATAGTAGTGACCGATTAAAGTACAAAAATGAGGGTTATTACATGAGACTGACAATGAACACTGCAAACAAAGTCTACGGAACTCACAGGCGGAGTTAATGGATTGCTAAGCAACTTATAGAAAATGAGGTTCAAGTAGAATTGATCAAGTCAAGATCCTCATGAAAGATGTTGCATACCATAAAGACTTTAGAAGAATTATAGAGTAGGAGATTATGGTTAAGGTATTATTTATATTTCCTATATGTCTTTACCTTAAGATCAATTTATTTGATATTGAAGCACTCAAAACTATTTCAAAAAAAGGGTATTATTTTTATCCATGTTTTTATCCGTAAAAGAATTTTAGAAGAAAAGTTTTATTTTAGATTGTTGTAAAGTCGCTTTTGAACTAGACCTTTAAATCCAAAACACCCTCCAAAGCTTGTTTCCAAAATGCCAAAATGAAAGCTGTTCAAAATATACTTCGTGGCACAAAATAGTGTTTTGGATGGACTTTTCGGACACATAATTTTTTACTCTATGAGTCCAAAATACTGCAAAAGCTAATAGTAGCAACTAGCCGTTACTAGCCATTGGGACATTAATTTCTACCCCTATAAAAGCCATTTAAACACAATTTTCAATAAGAGATTTGCACTAAAACTTTCATAAATATCCAAATACACTTGAAAACAAGAATCCCTCATCTATATTGTGTTTCAAAGTGAGATCCATTGTTCTAAAAGGCAAAAAGGTAAAACTACTTTATTTGCTGTACATTCGCTCAATCTGTGAGCTTAATTTGTATTCTCTCATGAATCTGAATTGTGTCAAGATTAAGGAAGTAAAACCCAATTGGGGTGAGCTTTGATTGTTGTGGATATAGAGGTTGGGTGTAAAACTAAATGTGGTGACCCTTTATTATAAGATTAGTGTTACCTACCACCATTGATTTGGGAAAAAGATTTTAGTGGTTGAGTTAAAATCCTTAAATGCATTCTTAAAGTAGTGGATATAGATCATTTGAGAATCGAACCACTACAAATCATTGGATCCATTCTCTTGCATTTACTTCGATCTTTATGATTGAGACTTCAATGTTCTGTTTAGAAAATACAGCACCTCCATTTACATTTACTGATTTGATTTAACATATTTATGTTGAAGTAAGAACTGGTTGCTAATTCATGATTTGTCTCCCTGAACTTAGTTTAATTCTCATTATCTGGTAGAATTTTGGATGATCCTTGACTGCATTTAAATTTGGATAGAAAAACATTTTCTTTGAAACTCACCCATTTTCAGGTTCTCTCTAGATTTTAGAAAATCTTGAAAATCTGCTTTTGTTTGTCATAAACCTTATTCATTCCCCTCTAAGGTTTATCGTGATCATACTAAATTGTTAATAGAGATTAACATGTTTTTCAAAATCTAAATCCAATAGGAAAATTGTTTTTAAGATTGGATTGGAAGATAAACAAAAAAAAAAAAAAAAACAGAAAAGGACGAAAAAAATTGAAAGCTGCCCAGTGGCCAGGCGGCCTAGGAAACCTTTCCTAGGCTTCTAAGAGAGCTACCTAGGTTGCTTCCAGGTGCCCTAGGCTACCCAGGGAAGTTCCTAGGCAGCCCGGGGGTACTTTTGTATTAAAAAAACTATTTTTTTTTTTTTTTACCAACAAGAAGTTTTCCTATTTCAAAATAGACCCAATAGCTTTACAAGATTTTGATTTTGGAACTAATTATTGTACTTTTCTCAAATAATGATTTTGGAAATTTATATTTCATGTATATTTATTTTGTTTTTCCAAAATAATGATTTTGAAAATTTTATTTGATGTATATTTTTGCTTAATTTATTTTAATCATGATTTTGCCATATTGGCTTGGTTATGGATTTAGACTAATTAATTTTTATTAATTAATATTGTATCATACATTTTTATTGCTTTGTTTTGAATAAATAGAGCATGCGTGTCTTGCCTTCTCTATTGTTCTTTTGTAATTTCTCTTCTCATCTAACACCTCTCGAATGTAACTCGAGATTTTTTATTAAAAATTTTATGTAATTAGATTATATAGGATTAGAAATTATTTTTTCAAGAATAAGAAGATGGTGATCAAGATGAAGCAAGAAGATAGTAAGACTTTCTTCTCAAAACATGCATGAACACATCTGTTTGGCCAAAATTAATTTTCTACTTAGTTTAAGGAAATTAATCTAGAAAAGTCCATAACTAAACCATGTAATTGAGTTTATCACAATTGTGCCAAAATGTTGATATTTATGTATGCCAAATGTATGCGACCACCAATATGAACCATTCTCTCAAATAATATCAAATCTAAAAGCCTTCCGTTAATATAGTAAGAACGAAAGTTCTTTTTTAAGATTAGGTTGCTGGGCATGCGCAAGCTTACTCGACATTGAGTATGTTCAAGCTATGGAATATGATTCTAGATTAATGGGTTAGATTTAACTAATATCTTTATTTCGATTGGGCATACCCATGCATAAAGAATATTAAAGGCTAAGTTAGGATAGCACTAAGTGTTTTAAGATTAAAAGATGTTAATCACCTAACGATCCGGTAGTTACATTTGATGTAATTGGTATTGGATACCTACCATTGAACTTAAGAGTGATTTGTTGGGCATACCCAAGGTCATTCTTAAAGAATTTGGATACTGGTCCAGTAGCAAAACTTTCAACAGCATTCATGAATTAATAGTGAGAGCTATTGATTTGAATAAAATAGTGGAATAATTTGCACTTAATTAAAGACTTAATTATTTGTATATCATGTGTATATACATTTTGCTAATTCTTCTATCTTTACATCTAGATATTTGCATAATGACTACAAATTAAACTTACGTAGCGTTTTGGAAATGAGCAAGCTTACCGAGACCAATTTCTTAGATTGGTATAGAAACTTAAAAATTGTTCTTTAGTTGAAAAAGTTGTTCTCCATACTAGATACTCCTATTCTACTACCTCTAGCCATAGATGCTCCTGTTGATGATCATGAAGTTCGCAACAAGCACAATGAGGATAATAGAACAACACCTTGTATCATGCTGGCGTCGATGAACTCTGAGTTGCAAAAACAGCATGAGCATATAGATGCTTACTCTATTATCTTTCATCTTAGGGAGCTGCTTGATCAGCAAACTAGAACAAAGAGATACGAGATCTCTAAACAACTGTTCCGATCTAAGATAGCCGAGGGTACTTCTATGACTATTCATGGGCTGAAAATGTTGGGCTTGATTAAAAAGCTTGATCTCTTGGTTTTGTGATAGATCATGAGTTAAGAGTTAACTTAATTCTACAATCTTTGCCAAGTAGTTTTTCACAATTTGTGATTAACTATCAAATGAACAAGATTGAGACTATACCACCTGAGCTGATCAATCCTCTTAAGATTGTAGAATCCTCCATGAAGAAGGAAACCAATACAATTATGCTGGTAGATTCTTCCTCTTCTAAGAAGAAGAAAAAGACTCCTACTAAGCTTAAGGGTGGTGTGAAGAAAAAGGAGATAGCCACCAAGGGCCCATGCCATCACTGTGGAGAGATGGGCCATTAGAGGTGCAACTACAAAGCCTATCTAGAGATTGTGAAGGAAAAGAAGGAGAAGGAGAAGCTTCCAGGCACTTCTATTTCTACTCCTAGTATGTTTATGATTGAGATTAATACTGTTTTTAAAAATAAGATATGGGTATTAGATACCAGTTATGAATCTCATTTATGTAATAATTTACAGGGATTAAAGGACAATAGAAGGCTAGAAAAAGGTGATGTGGACTTACGTGCTGCAAATGGAGCAAAGGTTACTGCACTTACTGTGGGGACTTATCATCTACACATGCCTTCTGGATTAATTCTAAAACTTACAAACTGTTATTATGTACCTGATTTACTTAAGAACATTATCTCAGTTGCTTGTTTGGACATGAATAGTTTTTATTTAATTTTCAAAAATAAAGGTTGTTCTTTTTCATTAAATGATATCCAATATGGTATTGCAACTTTGATAAATGGTTTGTATGTTCTAGACATGGGTGATCTTATTCACAATATAAATAACAAGAAACAAAAAAAAAGATAACTCAATCTCATCTTACTTGTGGCGTTGTTATTTAAGCCACATAAATGAGAATTACATTTCTAAGTTACACAAGCTTGGTGATTTAGGGTCATTTGATTACGAATCACATGGCATATGTGAGTCTTGTTTACTTGAAAAAATGATTAAAACACCATTTTCTCAAAAAGAGAAAAGGGCTAAAGAGTTATTAGAACTTATAAATACTGATGTATGGGCCCAATGTCAATACAAGCGAGATGAGGTTATTAATATTTCATTACCTTTATTGATGATTGTTCACTATATGGGTATTTGTATTTAATGAAATACAAATCAGAAGCTTTTGACAAGTTCAAGAACTTCAGAAATGAGGTAGAGAAACAATTTGGTAAAAGTATTAAAACTCTAAGATCAGATCAAGGAGGTGAATACTTAAGCCAAGAGTTTCAAAAGTTATCTAAGAGATAATGGAATATTATCTCAATAGACTCCACCATATACACCTCAGCATAATAGTGTATCTTGAGAGAAGGAATTGAACCTTCTAGACATGGTAAGGACCATGATGGCTTTTGCAGATTTACCTAAATTATTTTGGGGATATGCATTGGAGAGTGTTCCATAGAAAACGGTTGATACTGCCCCATTTGAGTTATTCTTTGGTAAGAGACCAAAGTTATCTCATATGAGAGTATGGGGTTACCTTTGTTAAAAGGTCACAGTCAAACAAACTTAAAAATAAGTCTGACAAATATTTATTTTTTGGATATCTAAAAGAATAATTCGAATATTACTTTTATCTCCCTTTTGAAAATAAAGTGCTTGTTTCAAAGCATGTTGTCTTCTTAGAGAAGAAGCACATGCTTAAAGGGAGACAATATGAGTAAAATTGAGCAGAGTAAAGTTCAAGAAGAACAAACAAATAGGGATCAATCATCTAAACCCATATCTATTGAGAGAATAGATGAACATTCGTCTATTTAAGAACCTCGTAGGTCTAATACAAGACGTGTGGCATCTGAGAACTATAGATTTCTTATAAGTGACCATAATGATGTATTGCTCATAGATGAAGATGAGCCTATCACTTACAAGAATGTTCTAAATAGTTCAGAATCTAACAAATGGATCGAGGCTATGAAGTCAGAAATGGATTCCATGTATGATAACCAAACATGAACATTGGTTGATCCACCGAAAAGAATCAAACCTATTGGGTGCAAATAGGTTTTCAAAAAGAAAACTGATATAGATGGTAACTTAGTTACTTATAAAGCACAACTGGTTACTAAAGGTTATCGTTAACAACATGGTATTAACTATGATAAAACTTTCTCGTCAATTGCCATGCTGAAATCCATAAGGATACTCCTAGCACTTGTTACCCATTATGATTATGAGGCCTGATAAATGGATATGAAAACAACTTTCCTAAATGAAAACCTAATGAGGAAGTATACATGATACAACATGAGGGTTTCACATCCAAAGATAGCATAAAAGTGTTAGTGTTGTACCCTAGAGGCAATCACTTGTGTATTGTATATGATACATTTTATTTTAATAAAATGCATTATTTATCTTACAGTTTCTTTTATTTACTTTTAAGTAATATAACTGTTTGATAAAGTCCCTAATACAACACTATGTTAAGGAAATCATGATAGAGATCATGATATGAGATTCCTACTACACTGTATAGTGTTAGTATTTAAATAGTCAATAGTCATAGTATTAATGAGACAGGACATCATTAATGCGTTAAGACTAACATGTGTTAGACTTCCTGATTTGATCAGGCAGTGGTTCTCATATTCGTGAGTATTAAGATACTCAAAGTTAACACATGGATGCTTGTTAATGGAACAAGTTCATTGGATGACTTAGTTATGAGATAATCACATGGATAACTATTTAGTGCCAGTGATATAATCTCAATATAGCAAACGTGCAAGTATCCTTAGACTTGAGATCTCCAAGGTACTTTGTTTGCTGAGCATTGTACTTTGATTTCAATCTTTGGAGCTCGATCGAAGGCCGCCTATGGGATAGATATTGGGTACATTGTGAGGTAAATGAAAGTAGTTGAGAGGGTTAATAAATGATTCACCACTCCTAATAGTAGGGGCAAATATCTTACGGCCACTTGTAGGAATTATTGCTCGAGAAGTCCTTGGCCAAGGCGATTGTGTATTGGAAATAGTTCTAATTGATACACATCTAGAGTAGTGGGTTCCTGGTACAAGTACTATTGTATTCAGGTCAGAATTAATTCTAGAGGGAGTTGGCACTAATTCTGTATTCCAAACCGAATGAGATATTGTTTGGTGAAAGGAGTTAATTGCACTGTAGTTTGTTATTGAAGGGTTTATGTCAAGCCATTTGACTTCTTGGACTCTTGGGTGGTTATGGTGTGTTATTAGATACCGCTCATGATCTAGGAATATGGGTTTATTAGTTGATAAATTAATAAACTAATCCTGATTAGAATTAATAGGATTAATTCTAATTAATTATGGATTATTAATCTCAAAGACATTTGGATTAATTCATGTTCTCTACCAATTGAGTGGGAAATCTAATAGGTCACACACTATAGAGGATTATATACTCAAGATGTTATTTGATAACATAATGAGGTTAATTGCGAGAAAGAGAAGTTGTTGTAGCCAAATTATAATTAGTTATAATTAATGGTCCAAAATTATAATTGTGAGAACTTGATATTTCCAATTACAATTAGGGATTTCTAACTATTTTAGAATTATGAGATTGGAGTCTATTTTGAAGAGGATTTTTCGTGTGATATAGGGACAACACACGAAACCCTAGCTAAGTGTAAGACATGAAAAACTCTAACCCTAGCAACCTTCTCATCTTCTCTCTCTCTCGTTTTGCTAAAAACATGAAGAACCCTAGCCCCCTTATTTTTTTGCTAGCACAGAAATATTTTGGTGCTTGAGTGTATCCTCTGTGTGGATTACTGTTAGAGATAATCACACATTGTGATTATAGTAGTTGGACGTTCAACTCTCGTGGAGTTTGATCAAGAGGATTGCTGGATCGTGCCTTGACTTGAAGAAGAAAATTTTGTTCTTCAGACGATCAAAGAAAGGTAAAAAGCTATTACCTTTGTTATCATCATGTCTTGTTTTCCACACATATGCAGATCCTGGGATGATATCTCGTTTTATTCTTCTGCTGCCCTGTATAGGATATGAGCCTGAGATATTCAACAAAAAGTGTATAAGTTGTAAAGGTCTATCTATGGGCTTAAGCAAGTTTGTAGGAGTTAGAACATCCATTTTGATAAAACAATTAAAGACTTTGGTTTCATTCAAAACTTGGATAAACTTTGTGTATACAAGAAGGTTAGTGGAAGTGCAGTTGTTTTCCCTATTGCTATAAGTTGATGACATTTTTCTAATAGGAAATGATGTCTCTATACTACAATCAATCAAGATTTGATTATCAAAGAAGTTCTCCATGAAAGATATTAGAGAAGCAACCTATATTTTAGGAATAATAATCTATAGAGATAGATTAAAATGGGTTCTTTGGTCATTCACAGTCTACAAAGTGCTAAAGAGGTTTAGCATAAGACATAAGGGTACACTGATTCAAAAACAAAGATAACTTAGTAGTATTTACAAGTACAATAATGGCTAAATCAACAATATTTAGTGTTTTCAATAGTGCCCATCCCGGTAACGATGCAAAACACTTGATGTGTTATTTTTAGTATTGGAAAATTATCAACAAGGGGCCACAAACAATCAAGTTTTAAGTAAAATGTTAACCACTAAAACAATTTTTATGAGCAAGTATACCCATTATATAGTATAGGGAATAGTAAGTATTGAATCTACAAGAACAGAGGCTTTCACCTTACTTTACCCCAATTGTTATTATTTAGCTCACAAAATACAGAAATAGAAGTAGCTTACTAACCTTATATACTAGAGAATAGATCAAGTTCGGATAAGAAAAGCCACAAGGATTATCAAGGACTAAAAATAAGGAGAAAAGACATATAAAGAAGAAATCACTCAAATCTATACCAAGTAAAGAAAATACCCTTAAACCAATTAATTTGCAATCTAAATATCAATATGAGTTAAAAAGTGAAATTATTCCTTCTCAGGTTATGAAATTCCATTTCTTTGTTTAATCAAATGGTATCTCTACCTCCCTAATCAAATCTACGAAGCATTAAGAACAACTCAATTATAAAAACAACAATATCCTTATCTCTAGGCAATATTTTTAATTCTCAAATTAATAGTTAATATCCCTATCTCTAGGTAATACTAAAGTCTTTCTTATGGAAGAAATAATACCTATATCTCTAGATGCTATTAATCTCTTTTTGATTACCAACTCTTTACCCTTAACCTCTTTTTCATGTTAATTAAGAGATAACAAGTATTAAATTAATTAGTCAGTACCACTATCCTAACCTCTCTCTCAAGTTAGCTAGAAAAGAACCAATCAATTCAATAAAATAATAAATTCAAATAATTAAATATTTGACGTTGGAATCACTAGATCAAAAGAAATCCAATCCAAGAACATAAAATTAAGGTTCAACCCTCAAATAGAATTAAAACATAATAAACTCAAATTGTCAATAAATTATAAAGAAAAGGAAAAGAAATCACTTATAAATAAGCAAGATCGTTCTTCCTCTTCCCTGAAACCTTATAGAACCATCTCATTTTCTTTCTCCAAGAATCTCCTTGATACTCCTTATTCTTGGTGTTCTTGAATTTTCTAGGAGTTTTTTAATTATATAGAGTGAAAATTGATTTAACGGGTGTTATTTTCTTGTATTTATACAAGGTATTGTTAGTATTGTGCCCTAGAGGCAATCACTTATACAATGTATATTGTATAATAATTAATAAAAGAGGCATTCTTTATCTTTTAGTCTGATTATTATATCTTAATATACGTATAAACTGTTTGATAAAGTCGCTAGTACAACACAATGTTAAGGAAATTATAATAGAGATCATTACTTAGAGCCACTTGTAGAAATCATTACTCATGAAGCCCTTGGCCAATGCGACTATATGTTGGAAATAGTTTCAAATTTGATACACATATCGAATAATGGATTTCTTGAATAAGTACTAAAATATTCGGGTCAGAATTAATAATATTCTGGATGGAGTTAGCACTAATTCTATACTCTAGACCGAATGAGATATAGTATGGTGAAAGGAGTTTATTGCATTGGTTATTTGCTATTGAAAGGTTCAGGTCAAGCCACTTGACTTTCTGGACTTTTGGGTGATCAAGAGTCATTGATAGATGTCGCTCTTGATCTGCTAAATATGAATTTATTAATTAGAGAATTAATAAATTAATCCTATATTTTATTTAGGATATTAATTCTAAAGTTGTTAGAATTAATTCATATTATGTTACCAATAAAACCAGGAAACCTAATGGGTCACGCACAATAAAGGTTTGAATACTCAATATATATTATTTAATAATATTGTGGAGTTAATTAAGAGAAAAAGATATGTTTATAGGTGAATTATAAGTTTGTTATAATTCATGGGATTTGGTTGCAATTATATAAACTTCAAAGGCCCAATTGTAGACGTTGGATCTTGGAGGACTTAATTGCAATGAACACAAATTCGAAAACTATAAAAAAGGGAATCGTTCCCTTATACAGATAGTGAGAGGTGGACGTTCCTTCTCTTTCTTCATCCTTATTCTTCTCCAATTAAATCTAGTCGCTCCTCTACTACTAGCATAGTTTTGAGCGGGCTTTGTGAGCAATTCAACCTTATGTGGATTATTACTAGAGACAATCATACTCTTGGATTATAGTGGGGCGATTGGACGATCAAAACAAGAGAATTGGTTCCTGGGTTAGCGCAAGAAATTTTTTTCTGCTATAGAAGGTAATCTCCGGTTCCTTCCTCTATTCCCGTTTTAATTACAAACACATGATCCTTGGGCATGGATTTCATGGTTATTTCCGTTGTGTTCTTATTTGATAAGCATGATAAAATCTCAACAGTGGTATCAAAGCCTTCATGTTTGTGTTTTAATGGGTCTTTAATCTCTTTGAGATCATTTCTGAGCATGTAACTGTATGATCATGGCTATTGTATGTCTACTACTTTGTATGGCGTGTCTGGGTTTTCTGGTTTGAAGAGCCTTGGGTTATTGAAAAACGGTTAGGAAGTTGTTTCCATGTGGGTTAGTTTTTTGCGTTAGATTCTTCTTGCAATCAAGCTTTTGATTTAACAATTTGGATTGTTGTTTAAATTATGATATAGATTACGGTTGGTTGTTAATATTAATTAACAATGCTTGATATCAAAATTATTTTGAACGGTTTGAAAAATGCTTTGAGATTCATGAAAAAAATTTGCCGAATCTGGGGAAGAAGATGAATATGGTATTTTTCCGCCTCCACAGCATACCTGGCGCTGGGTACGCTCAACCTACCTTGCACCAACCAGGTGCACTCTGCTCTTCCCCAGTCGCTGCCTTCAGAGCATACTTGGCGCCGAGTACCTTC
Organism: Voacanga thouarsii; assembly: GCA_026120185.1. Taxonomy (NCBI): domain Eukaryota; kingdom Viridiplantae; phylum Streptophyta; class Magnoliopsida; order Gentianales; family Apocynaceae; genus Voacanga; species Voacanga thouarsii. The sequence goes on along the minus strand of JANUWF010001872.1, from coordinate 26,359 downwards.
TACCCATCTAGCACTAGGTGCACTCTGTTTTTCCCCAGCCGCGTGCCTCTAGAGCAAACCTGGTGCTGAGTATCTTCTACCCACTTAGCACTAGGTGCACTCTGTTCTTGCACTGTTTTATAAAAATAGGTTCTAATTAATCTTTTCTAATTTTGAGAATAGGTTCTAATAATGATTAGAATTTATTTGAAACCCATGGTTTTGGATAAAAATATTTTAAAAATTACATGTAAGACCCACAATTTTTTAAAATTTGATTTTAGCCCAAAACATTTCTCAAAATTCGATTTTGGACCCAAATTTCTCCGAAATACTGATTTTGGATGTTTGTGCATTAGATGATTTATGCTATATTTTATGCACATTTTATTGACATGGTGGATGGTTATGGACTAAGACCAAACTTATCCGTTTATGCATCTTTATCGCTTTGTTTTAATTAAATAGGGCATGTGCATCCTGTCTTATCTCAAATTCCTATGTAATTCTCTTCTCATCTAACTCCCCTCGAATATAACTCGAGGTTTCTTCCTTTAGGAAATTATGTAATTAGTTTATATAGATTAGATTGAGGTATAATTTTATTTACAAGATTTTGAAGATGACAATCAAAATAAAGCGAGATAGTAAGACAATCTACTAAAATCATGCATGAACACATAGGGTTGATCATATTAATTTCCTTGATGGCTTGAGAAAACTAATTTAGAGAGTTTGTAGCCGTGCCACGCAATTGTTTATTATGATGTTTATCAATTTATGTTGTTTATTGATAAATTGTATGCATGCCAAACGATGAGACATCTAAAAGGAATAAATCTCTCAAATAATATTAAATCTAATGCATTCCATTAATATAGTAAGAACAAGAGCTCTTTTTCGAGACTAGGTTGTTGGGTATACCCAAGCTTACTTAACATTGAGTATGTTCAAGCTATGGAATTTAATTCCAAATTAATGGGTTTGGTTTAACCAATTTTTTTTTATCATGGTTGGGCTAACCTAAGCATAAAGAATATTAGAGACAAGGTTGGGATAGTATTAAATACTTTAATGATTAAATGATGTTAATCACCGAATGATACAATAGTTACATTTGATGTAATTGGTATTGGATACCTACCACTGAACTTAAAAGTAGCTTGTTGGGCTAACCCAAGGTCATTCTTAAAGAATTTGGATATTGGTCCACTAGGAAAGCTTCCAACGGGCTTTCCTGAGTCAATAGTAGGGGCTATTGATTTGAGTAAAATAGTAGAATAAAAGTGTGTTTAATTAAAAACCTAATTACTTGCATATCGTGAGCATATACATGTTGTAATTACTCTATCTTAACATCTAGGCCACTTGCATCATGTTGACAAACCTAAACCTACGCAGCATCTTGGAAACAAATAAGCTCACCAAATCAAACTATTTGAACTGGTATAGAAATTTGGGAATCGTTCTCAAGTCAGAAAAATTGCTCTACGTGCTAGATGCTCCTATTTCGCCACCTCCAGCCCAATATGTTCTTGTTGATGAGCATGCTATCCACAAGAAGCACAAGAAGGACAGTAACACTGTATCATGCATTATGCCGGCGTCAATGGCTCCTGAGTTACAAAAATAACATGAGCATATGGATGCTCAAACCATTATCTTCTATCTGAAAGAGTTGTTTGATAAACAAGCTAGAACTGAGAGATATGAGATCTCTAAGCAACTGTTCTGTTCTAAGATGGTTGAGGGTGCTTCAATAGCCACTCATGGGCTGTAGATATTGGGCTATATTGAAAAGTTTGGGTCTCTTGATTTCGTAATGGATCACGATGTAAGTGTTAACTTAATTTTACAATCATTACCAAGTAGTTTTTCACAATTTGTGATTAACTACCACATGAATAATATTGAGACCACCATATCTGAGCTTATCAATCTACTTAAAACTGTTGAATCATCCATGAAGAAGGATGATAAGGCGATCTTGCTAGTAGGTTCTTCGTCTTCTAAGAAGAAAGTTTTCAAAAAGAAGAAGAAAAATCCTACTAAGCCAAAAGGAGGCGTGAAGAAGAAAGAAGTAGCAACTAAAGGCCCATGTCATCATTATGGTAAGATGGGCCATTGGAGGCATAGTTGCAAAGTCTACTTGGAGACCGTGAAGGAAAAGAAGGAGAATGAGAAGCTTGCAAGCACTTCTACTTCTGCTCCTGCTATATTTATGATTAAGATTAATACTGTCTTTAATAATGAGATATGGGTATTGGATACCGGTTGTGGATCTCATTTATGCAATAATTTGCAGGGACTAAAGGGTAGTAGAAGATTGGAAAAGGGTGATGTAGATCTGCAAACTGCAAATGGAGCAAAGGTTGCTGCACTAGCTGTGGGGACTTATCATCTTAATCTACCTTTTGGATTAATTTTAGAACTTCAAAACTACTATTTTGTACTAGTTTTATTGAAAAACATTATTTCAGTTGCTTGTTTAGACTTATTTGTATGTCATTTAAATTTTAAGAATAAAAGTTGTTCTTTTTTATTAAATGATATCCATTATGGTTCTACAACTTTGGTTAATGGTTTATATGTTCTAGACATGGATAATCTAATTCTCAATATAAATGAAAAGAAACAAAGAAAAGATAACTCAATTTCATCTTACTTATGGCGTTGTCATTTAGGCCATGTAAATGAAAAACGCGTGTCTAAGTCGCTACTAGAAAAATGCAATATACCAACTATCGATTACTAACTGGCCATATCTGGTCGATAATTACCAAACAAAATAAAAATTGGAAAAATTTAAAAAATTTTCAACCACTTACCAACAAAAATAATTGGTTGGTAATTAGTTGGTAATTGGTTGGTAATTTGGCAGGAATATATTTACCAACCAATTACCAACTGATAACAATCAGTTGCTAATATTATCAGTAGCTAATTTAATGGAAAAAATTTTGCCAATTGGTTACCAACCGAAATATATCAGTTGGTAATATATTCAATTGGTAATTTGGCAGGAAAATATTTACCAACTGATTACCAAACCGATAACAATTGGTTGGTAATATATTTAATTGATAATTAGTTGATATTTTAATTTAAAACTTTTACCGACCGATTAGTAACCGAAATATATCAGTTGGTAATATATTCAATTAGTAATTGATTAGTAATCGGTCGGTATTTTAATTTAAAAATTTTACCGATCGATTATTAACCGAAATATATTGCTTGGTAATATATTCAGTTGGTAATCGGTTAGTATTTTAATTTAAAATTTTTACCAATCGATTATTAACTGAAATGTATTGGTTGGTATTTTAATTTAAAAATTTTACTGATAGACTACTAGCCAAAATGTTTTAGTTGGTAAACCTAGACAATTGGTAATTTGTTAGTATTTAATTTAAAAATTTTACCGACCGATTACTAATCGAAATGTATCGGTTGGTAATATATTCAGTTGGTAATCGATTGATATTTTGGTTGGTATTTTAATTTAAAAATTTTACCAACGGATTACTAATCGAAATATATCGGTTGGTAATCTATTCAGTTGGTATTTTAATTTAAAATTTTTACTGATCGATTACTAACCGAAATATATCAGTTGGTAATATATTCAATTGGTAATCGGTTGATAATCAGTTGGTATTTCAATTTATAAATTTTACTGATCGATTACTAATCGAAATGTATCGATTGATAATATATTCAGTTGGTAATCAGTTCACTATGGGAAAAAAGCACAATTAGTGACAGCAAAAAGTTATCTCTAAATCCAAAATATTGTCAATAAAGAGTATTTAGTGACAAAAAAAAGTTGTCACTGGGTTGTCACTAAAGGCTCCCAGTGACAATATTAATGGGTTGTCACTAAAGCCTTACCATTAGTGACAACAGCTTGTTATCACTAAATGTCGACATGTATTAGTGATAATGTTTCTTGTCACTAATACACTAAAAATTTTGTCACAATTGTTATTTCGTTGTCACTAATCAATAATTATTTGTGACATCAATAAGTTGTCATTAATGTTCCATTATTTAGTGACAACTCTTGCAATTTTTAGAAAAAAAATAACAAAAAAATCTAATGATAAAAAGGGTTGTCACTAAATGGATTCCATTTAGTGACAACAAAAATAAGTCATCACTAAAAAAATTCAAAAATTTTTTAAAAGAAAATAATTGAAATATGCAACGTGGCAAAAGGGTTCGCCATATGGCTACATGTGGCGGCCACATGTGATGGATTTAAAGAACAGGGGAGCATGCACGGGAGACAAAAATGGAGGAAAACAAAATTGAACCAGCAGCATAAAAGCATTAAGATCATACCTTTGTGTGCTTTAAACCTCTTAGGTTGTGTAGGAATGGACTGAACCACGGAAATAGCCTCTCATTGCCCACTTGATGAAGCTTCCGGTTGAAAACCCGCTAATCTCCTACTTCGCCTTGCTTGCATGAATGCCAAGCTTTCCGGCTCACGGAATATTCCACTGCCTCAATCCTTGTTGGTGAAACAAAGAGTGAAGAGGAGTGGTCTCAAAACTCCTTGGTTCTCTTGCTATTGATTAGCAAAGCTCGAAGGAAAACAAGAGGAGAAGGAAACGTGAGAAAGAGAAAGAGCTCCGTGAGAGGGAGAGAAAACCTTGGGAAAAGATTAGGGTTTTTGCTTCCAAGAGGGTTGTCTTATGGTTAGCCAAAACTAGGCCTCAGATATCTGATAACAATATCCCCCAGGATATAATATTTCAAACACCCAGATGTTATCAAGAGAATAAGTTTGGCTTAACCCTAAACTCATCTGAACTGTATCTAGAAGAAACCCTACAGTCCAAGCTATTGAACCAAAATAATATTTATTATTTTTCTTGGACCAAAAAGCCCAAAATAATAAACATTAATTATTTATTTCCTGGGCTTATAGAAATAACCCAATAAATAATTAATGAGCCCAAATGAACCAAAATAATTAAACTTTAATTATTTATTTCTTGGGCTTATATAAATAACCCAATAAATAATTAATCATTAATTATTTCCCTCTATTTTAAGCTCAAGTTAATTTTCTAATTATTCAAACTGGACTAAGGCCCTGAATAATTAACTAACCAATTAAACCAGATAATTAATTTCTCTCAACTCTTATTTTTATTTATTTATTTATTATTTATTTATTTTATTGCAGTCTAATAATAAATTAGACTTCCTAAATAAAATAAAATAAAATCCTCTTTAATTGAGACCAATTCCTCAACCTAAAATTAATTAGGACTTACGAGCTATTCCGAGGACCAAAAAGACACATCGCCTTGGCTGCTAAAATGATCAAAATACCCCTGCTATATAAATAGCGGTAATTTTCATGTTAAATATTTCTTAATATCACCATACGAAAATATTGACCCCAAGGACAATACTGCGTTAGCAAAGTCTCCGACCTACAGGTGAAATGACTTTCTGGAGTGTTTCCGCTTTCCATGGGAGCTACCCTAAAGCAAACATTCAAGTCATGTTTCCTAGGGTCCTGGACATTTAGATCATTCAGACAACCACAAGGGGCGATATAGTGTAGAAACTATCTTGTACAAGTCTGTCTTAACTAACTAGTTACATAAACCCAATATGTAAGTATATTGGTTCTATTATAGAGCCTCAACTATAGCATATCAAAGTATATGCTTCCAACTTCATCAGACCACTAACTCATACGCAAGTTGTAGAGTACTAGTCCACGTTGTAGCGGTAGTAGTCTAGATTTTTACCATATAGTACTTTTAGAAATCACTACTGCAGATCCTATCCTACGTATTCAAAATATGCTTATGTCATGAAGTGAGTAGACTACTCAGTGGCTAAAGGTAAGCTATTCCCCATTGGAATTCATAACATAATAACCTAAACATGATGAGATTTCCATTCTCACCAATAGGTGAAGAACAAATGTTTATATGTTTAAATAACCCATGATCCATACCTTATTGTGAAAGACCACTATTCACATAGATCATTTATTTAAACATAATGGGTCTGTTTCAAATGAAATTGTGCACAAATAAATAAAAAATAAATTCATAAATGATTTCTGAAAATAATTTCTTTTATTAAAATATTCGATATTTACATCAGAAACCTAGTCTAAGAGGGCATACTATCCAACAATCTCCCATTTGCACTCTAAGACTAGGTAAGTCCATATGTGCCCACCCCTATAGCGTCTAAGTGTCTCTTGAAAACTCTCTCAGCCAAAGGCTTGGTGAATGGACTAGATTATTTTTTGAGACAATCTGTTCCACTACGATTTCCCGTCTCTGGATGAAATTCCGGATCAGGTGGTACTTCCTCTCGATGTGCTTCCCCTTCTTGTGGTTCCGACATTCCTTAGATTGCGATACTGCTCTAGTGTTATCGCAATACATCACAACTGGCCTGTTTATATGTGTTACGACTCCATTTTCTGAAAGAAACTTTCGGAGCTAGACTACTTCTTTGGATGCCTCCGAAGTTGCCACATACTCAGCTTCTATGGTTGAGTCAGCAATGCAAAATTGCTTATACTCCTTCATGAAATTGCTCCTCCAGACAAGGTGAAGACGTATCTACTAATGGAGTTTCTCTCTTCCTTTTCCACCTGGAAGTCTGAGTCTGTGTATCATGTAGGAACCAAATCATTAGCCTTGTAAACTAGCATATAATCTCTCGTTCCCTTGAGGTACTTGAGAATATGCTTTACAGCTTGCCAATGAACCTCTCCAGGGTTTGACTGATATTTGCTAACTAAGCCTACAGCAAAGCAGATATCTGGCCTAGTACACACCATAGCGTACATGAGACTTCCCACAACCGAAGCGTAGGAAATCCTACTCATTTTGTCCTTTTCTTCTTGAGACTTCGGATAGTCCCTTGAAGAAAATGACAACCCATGTCTGCAAGGAATTAAAGCTCCTTTGTATGAGTCCATGTTGTACTTGGCCAACATTTTGTTAATGTATGCTACTTGGGATAATCCTAACATTCTCTGATTCCTATTTTTAAGAAGCCTAATCCCGAGAATGTAGCTGGCTTCTCCCAAGTTCTTCATACTGAATTGACTAGACAGCCAAACCTTTGTAGATGACAATGACCCTACATCATTTCCAATGAGTAGAATGTCATCCATATACAAGACAAGAAAAACCACATTAATGCCTTTAAGTTTCTTGTACACGCATGGTTCATCCTCGTTTTGAATAAAACCATAAAACTTTACAATCTCATCAAAATGAATGTTCCATACTCTCGATGGTTGCTTAAGTCCTTAAATGGACTTCTTAAACTTGCAAACCATATGTTTCTGGCCTTCAGCAATAAAGCCTTCTGGTTGGGATATATAGATGTCTTCGCTAAGATGGCCATTTAAGAATGCCGCCTTGACATCTATTTGCCATATCTCGTAGTCATAGTGACATGCGATGGCAAGGAGGCTGCAGATGGATTTAAGCATGGCTACTGGGGAAAAGGTTTCCTCATAATCGATTCCCTCTTTCTGAGTATATCCTTTCGCCACAAGCCTAGCTTTAAAGGTTTCCACCTTCCTATCCGCTCCCTTCTTTCTCTTGTACACCCACTTACACCCAATAGGTTTTATCCTTTCAGGTGAAGCTACAAGATCTCAAACCTGATTGAAGTACATAGACTCAATCTCGGCTTTCATTACTTCATGCCATAGATTTGCATCAGCATCAACAATAGCCTCCTCGTGTCTAGTGGGGTCTTGTTCCTGATGGTCGGAGACTAACTCAAAAGCTTCTCCAGTCCATCTCTCTGGAACCCTAGACACTCTTCCACTACGACGAGGCTCCATTTGTACAGGCCCTTGAGGCTGTGCCTCTTCTTGTTACTCAATCGGGTCAAAAGAAGTTGATTCCATAGATAACCTCTCCTGAAGTTTCAACCTTGTTGAACCTTTCGTGGAAGTACTTTCATCATCTTCTAAGTATCTAGCATTGGTACTAATTATTAGTTTTTGCACCTTAGGATGATAAAAGTAACCACCCTTTTGTCCCTTTTAGATACCTAACAAAATAGAATAATTCTGATCTTAGTTCCAACTTATCTCCCTTGACCAGTACATAAGCTGGACGACCCCATATCCTGAGATGATTCAGACTTGGCTTATGCCCAGTCCACAACTCATAGGGAGTCCTAGGTACTGACTTGAAAGGCATCAAGTTTATGCCCATTGATGGAATGTATGCCGCTGTTTCTAATGTATATCCCCAAAAGAACACTGGAAGAGTAGCATGAGACATCATGCTTTAGACCATTTCCATCAATGTCCTATTTCTTCTCTCAGCTACTCTATTCTGCTGGGGTGTCCCCGGTGCAGAGAGTTGGGATACTATACCATGATGTACTATGTAATCCTTGAATTCACCCAAGAGGTACTCTCCACCACGATCTGATCGCAAGGTTTTGATTAATTTACCTATCCGACGCTCCACTTTAGCCTTAAACTCCTTGAACTTGTCAAAATAGTCAGACTTGTGTCTCATCAGGTAAATGTAATCATACCTTGTACAATCATCCGTGAAAGTGATGAAGTACTCAAAACCTCCTCTAGCTGGTGTAGACAATGGACTACACACATCAGTGTGAACAAGACTCAATACCTCCTTAGCTCTATCCGTCTTAGGTATAAATGACCTTTTGGTCATCTTTCCCATCAGGCATGATTCACACTGAGGCCAATTTTTCAATCTCAATGAGCCCAAAAGCTCATCATGGATTAGTCTCTAAATCATGGTTGAGTTAATATGACCCAACCTTAGATGCCAAAGGTATGAGTCATTAACATTGGTCTTTCTCTTCTTAGTTAAAGGTTCATATTGAGCGTTATGCAATTGATTGTTAATAGGGTTTAAAAAGAATAGATTTCCATACATGTGCCCAATACATAAAATTTCTTCATCTCTACTGATAGAAATATTAGAATGGAAAGATACAGAATATCCTTGATTTAGTAGTTTTGCAACTGAAATCAAATTCTGACAAAATCTAGGTACATATAAAATATCTTTTAAAACTACTATTCTATTACAATAAAAAATAAGATCCAGCTCTCCCACTGCAAGGGCCCAGACTTGTGCTCCATTTCCCACGCATAACCCATGTTCGCCCTTCTTGAGTCTTCTAATCTTTTTAAACCCCTGCAAGGAGTTACATATATAATCAGTGGCTCCTGAATCAACAATCCAAGTGGAAGTTGATCCAACCATTGATATAGACTCTAGATAGAAAACATTACCTATGGGGTTTTTCTTGGCTTGAAAATCTGGACACTCCTTTTTCCAGTATCCCTTCTTCCCACATTTGAAGCACTTGCCCTTTAGTTTGTCCTTGGGCTGGGTCTTGGGCTGGGCTGCTGCGTTTCCCTTCTTCCTTTTGAACTTTTTGGGCTTGGGCCCAGTTCTTGAGGAAGAAGACTTAGCAATCATGGCCTTCGACTGTGGTTTCACGACCTTCTCTGCCATCTGGAGTTCCTTCATTAACTCAGTTAAACTCATGTTTAACTTGTTCATATTATAATTCAACTTGAACTGAGTAAAGGAACCTAGTAGAGATTCGAGAACCATATCCACTTGGCTCTCAGGGTCAATGACAGCCCCTAAGATTTCTGCCTCCTTGAAAGCAGTAATCATGTAAAGCATATGCTCTCGGACTGACGCTCTCTTAGCCATCTTAGTGTTTATTATAGTTTGAAGAGCCTCCTGCCTTGCGGGCCAGCTCTTGTCTACGAACATAGTGGCCAATGATTGACTAATGTCATACGCAGAAGCCATGTGCTCATGTTTTGATTGGAGCACATTAGACATGGAGGCTAACATATAGCAACGTGCCATTTCGTTAGCCTTCTTTCACGTCTTCTCAGCTTCTCGCTCTTCGGTGGTGGAACCTTCCCCAATAACAGGGCAGGTTTCGTAAAGGACATATTTATACTCCTCGGTTGTGAGTATTATGTCCAGGTTTCTCTTTCAGTCCACATAGTTCGGTCCCGTTAACTTATTCTCTCGGAGAATAATGGCTAAAGGACTAAAAGAACCTCCCACCATTTCTGAAAAATCGAAAATAAAAGAAAAGATTTAGTTGTTGAAAACAAAATGAATTTGTGCACTGAAAATAATTTAGCTCTTAGAAAAACTGACATAGCTTCTTAGGAAGATTAATAGTTCCCTAAGCTAAGTGTATTAACCACCACAAATTAATTTTCCTTCTAGGTAATGATCTAGAGAATAACTCCATCAAGGGGATGGCCGTTTCCTCTCATTTCCTATAGACATACCTCGCACTAAAACCTCCAACGTGGGCTGGCTGATTATAGTACGTGCCCCAGGTTATTAATTACATCCTCCCATTAGATCTAGATCCTTGTGGTATCCCCATCCTACACGGGTTCACTCCCAAGGTGATGTGAGGGGACCCACGATTTCTAATGATGATTATGATAGAAGCCGTGGGGCCGTTGGAACCCCTCTCCCACTTAGTCTTTTGAAATAAAGGTTTTCTGAAAAATATCAATTTGAAATTTCCATTAAGTTTTTCTTTAACTTAAAAATAAAATATCTAAATCTATTAAAATCTCTATATCAAGGATTATATCCTTTGAGAGATTTTTCCATGGACTAATTTTATTTAAGTTAAAACTTAATGATTTCAAAAATTTTTGAATTAGAACTTTCTAGAACTTTGGTCTCAAGTTTATTTGACAAAACAATTTTTCTAGTACCAAATAAAACAAAATGGCTTTCTATTTTAATTTACAAAAATATCTAAATCCAATATATTTTCTATGTCAAAGATTATATCTTTTGAGAAAATATCTAAGGATTAAATTTTGTACAAATTAAAATAACCATTTAATTTTTTGAAGAAAAATGTTTTCTTGTCAAAAATGTTCCCAAAGACTTTGGTCTTTGAGAAAATGCGCACATAGTTACACAAAAAAAATAGCATGCTAGAAAACAGTAAACGTTTTCATGCTTTTCTATTTTTAAACCTAAGTGCCCAAATAATAGAATTAAATACAATAATTAATTAATGGTGTTGTTTAATCCTAAAATCCCTTACTAATATTTTTCATGCAAATATATTCCAAGAATATAAACTATTGCAAAAATATTAACTTCGCCTAGTATGAGACCTAAAACGAAAAAAAAAACAACGAAAATTGCCAAAAACAAAACTGTCGGTCCACATACACCCGCTGCACCGGATCAGAGCCCATTTTGCTTTGCGGTCCACAGTGATTCGATGCACTAGCTGCTTCAGCCACGGAGCGCTCGCGACCTGTTCCAGGTGCCGACCCTCGCCCTCGACCCGCTGCTCTGCCCACGTGTGCGCCTAGTGCCCCGCTGATCTACACATCTACCCGTTTACTTGAGCGCGAATTGCAAATTTGCAATTGCAATCGGCTCTCGTGCCGGCACCTCAAACCGCTTCCAGTAACATGGCTCCAGATTCAATAATGGTGGTGGTTCGGCTCGCGGCTCGACTCGGCTTGGCTCGGCTCGGCGGGGCGGCTTAGGAATAGTGCCTTCTTCTTCGTTTTTTTTGTCCTTCGCGCGAAAACTTACAGTTTCTTTTGCACTTTTCTGTTGCTTTTTTGGTGGCTTCTTTGGACATTTTTACTTACAAAAAACTCATCCAAACCAAAACCACATTCACCTATACCCTTCAAATTGGGTTTACACGATGTTCTAGCAAAGCAAAAAAAACTTTACAGTAGCCTATGCTTCCACTGTGAAGCTTACAAATCCATCTATCCCATACCAAAACAGTGAAGGATCACACATTTAAGCACCAAACAATGATCTTGTCCATTTTTATTAACTAACATACTCCCTAAGTTGATCAAAACACATGTCTCTGATACCACTTTGATGGATTTAAAGAACAAGGGAGCATGCACAGGAGATAAAAATGGAGGAAAACAAAATTGAACCAGCAGCATGGAAGCGTTAAGATCATACCTTTGCGTGCTTTAAACCTCTTAGGTTGTGTAGGAATGGACTGAACCACGGAAATAGCCTCTCCTTGCCCACTTGATGAAGCTTCCGGTTGAAAACCCGCTAACCTCCTACTTCGCCTTGCTTGCATGAATGCCAAGCTTTCCGGCTCACAGAATATTCCATTACCTCAATTGTTGTTGGTGAAACAAAGAGTGAAGAGGAGTGGTCTCAAAACTCCTTGGTTCTCTTGCTATTGATTAGCAAAGCTCCAAGGAAAAACAAGAGGAGAAGAAAACGTGAGACAGAAAGAGAGCTCCGTGAGAGGGAGAGAAAACCTTGGGAAAAGATTAGGGTTTTTGCTTCCAAGAGGCTTGTCTTATGGTTAGCCAAAACTAGGCCTCAGATATCTAATAACAATATCCTCCGGGATATAATATTTCAAACACCCGAATGTTATCAAGAGAATAAGCTTGGCTTAATCCTAAACTTATCTAAACCGTATCTGGAAGAAACCCTACAGTCCAAGCTATTGGGCCAAAATAATATTTATTATTTTTCTTGGACTACAAAGCCCAAAATAATAGACATTAATTATTTATTTCCTAGGCTTATAGAAATAACACAATAAATAATTAATGAGCCCAAATGAACAAAATAATTAAACTTTAATTATTTATTTCTTGGGCTTATATAAATAACCCAATAAATAATTAAGCATTAATTATTTCCCTCTAATTTAAGCCCAGGTTAATTTTCTAATTATTCAAATTGGACCAAGGCCCTGAATAATTAACTAACCAATTAAACCAGATAATTAATTTCTCTTAACTCCTATTTTTATTTTATTTTATTTATTTATTTTATTGCAGTCTAATAATAAATTAAACTTCCTGAATAAAATAAAATAAAATAAAATAAAATCCTCTTTAACTGAGACCAATTCCTCAACCCAAAATTAATTAGGACTTACAGGCTATTCCGAGGACCAAAAAGACACATCGCCTTGGCTGCTAAAATGACCAAAATACCCCTGCTATATAAATAGCGGTATTTTGCATGTTAAATATTTCTTAATATCACCATAAGAAAATATTGACCCCAAGAACAATGCTGCGTTAGCAAAGTCTCAGACCTACAAGTGAAATGACTAAAATACCCTTCTACACATCGCCGTACATTTAGAGAGAAAAAAGTGTACTAATACCTCTCTAAATGACATCTACCATCCTTAGGCTTCTAATCAATGATCCATGACTTTCTGGAGTATTTCCGCTTTCCATGGGAGCTACCCTAAAGCAAACATCCAAGTCATGTTTCCCAGGGCCCTGGACATTTAGATCATTCAGACAACCACAAGGGGCGATATAGTGTAGAAACTATCTTGTACAAGTCTGTCTTAACTAACTAGTTACATAAACCCAATATGCAAGTATATTGGTTCTACTATAGAGCCTCAACTATAGCATATCAAAGTATATGCTTCCAACTTCATCAGACCACCAACTCATACTCAAGTTGTAAAGTACTAGTCCACGTTGTAGCGGTAGTAGTCTAGATTTTTACCATATAGTACTTTTAGAAATCACTACTGCAGATCCTATCCTACGTATTCAAAATATGCTTATGTCATGAAGTGAGTGGACTACTCACTGGCTAAAGGTAAGCTATTCCCCATTGGAATTCATAACATAATAACCTAAACATGATGAGATTTCCATTCTCACCAATAGGTTAAGAACAAATATTTATGTGTTTAAATAACTCATGATCCATACCTTACTGTGAAAGACCACTATTCACATAGATCACTTATTTAAACACAATGGGTCTGTTTCAAACGAAATTGTGCACAAATAAATAAAAAATAAATTCACAAACGATTTCTAAAAATAAATTATTTTATTAAAATATTTGATATTTACACCAGAAACCTAGTCTAAGAGGGCATACTATCCAACAACATGATGCCATTTCGCTGCACACGTGGCGCCGCGCTGGCCTCACCAACCTGGCACACAATAATCCTTCCCCTCTCCTGCACGAACAAGAGTTGAACCTGCGTCTCTATTGTGGAGGCGCAGTGTTCCAACCGCTGTGCTTTGTTGTTATTTGTGCAAATTGGATATATTTATTTACTTCTTACAAAATATTACAATTATATGAAATACATTTCTAAAACTTGTAAAATTTGATTTAAATAAATAAATAAAGTAAATTTTTTTTAGCACTTTTAATTTTTAAAAATTTTTCATTTTTAATTTGCTTCTATTTATTTATAGTATATAATTATTCTATACATATATTCCTTAATGATATAAATTTTATTTTTGAATTAATAATAAAAGTAAGCAATTTTTTCATACCTTTAGTTATTCAAAAAATTTCTTAGTTATATTTTTTAATATAATAAATACTTTTCAATTTTGAAGACTTAGTTCATAATTTTTTAATTATGTAAATATTCATAACTAAATAGACATTAAACAATTTATCTTTTAGGTATATTAAATTTAACATTCAAAAAGTTATATTATATCTGTACACATAATTTTATTAATAGATATGATTGTTATTCTCTTTATCATAATGTAAAAGTAATTACTTTTATTTGTATGGCAATATAAATATATAGGCGTCATGTATATGTATAGGATGTGTTTCCATCGTATTTATGTGTTTCTATATACATGCACATATATAAATAGTAATTACTATAAATCATACAAAATTAAATAAGAATTATCTCTGTTAATGCATATAAATAGTCAATTTATTCATAAATTTGATTCTTTTATTTTATATTCAAATTGATAAACTTTTAAATTTATATCATATACAACAAATATTATAAAAATAACAAGCTTTTAGTATAAAAAGTAGAAGTACTTAGTAAAGTTACTATTTTTATCCTATACTTTTAATTACTATATCACATTTTGTCTTTCTGTATACATGCACATATATAAATTGTAATTATTATAGATAAAATTTATATATTTTCAAGTTATATGTGAATGTGTATTGAGACTTAAGGTCATATATTAGTTAATTATCAACGCATTTAGTCACTACTTGAATCCCTATATTTTTTAACTTAGTTTATTTGGATAATTATATTTAAGTCCCTAAAGTTTCTAAAAGAAACCCTTATGACCATAAATTTTTTTAAGCACAACTTATTTTAAATATCTTTTGAAAAATAACAAGCCAAGTGTAAAAATAAATAAACAAACTTCTAAAATAATTATTTCAATCTTTATATTTTTTAACTTAGTTCATTTAGATAATTATATCTAAGTCCCTAAAGTTTTCAAAAGAAACCCTTAGGACCACAAGTTTTCAAAAATATTATTTGATTCATTATATTTTGTAACATAGTTCATTTAGATAATTATATGTAATTATATTTAATAAAAGTATAATTTTTTTTAAGAAACAAAAAGACAAAATAATGCAAATTTGCTATAGAAAAATAAATTTGGTGTTTTTTATATAAGAAAATAGGATGAATTAAAATAATATTTAGAAACAAATAGAAAAATAAACACCCACTTTAAAATATAACATAATATATGTATATATTTTATATATACTTATATAATATAATATATATGCATATATACATAAATTATTAACTATAACATATATTTGTTTTAAATAAAAAATAGATAAACTAAAATGAGATGAATAAAAATAAAAGAATTCAAACAAAGTAGTGAAGTAGTAAGCAGACCCTATTATACTTCTAACTTTCTTCATTCGATGCCTCGCTGCTTTTCTGTCTCACTTGTGCTACTATGCCCACCGCCGATAGCCCAGTCTGATCCCCACCCACAGTCGACAGCCCCAGGCTGATCTCCACCACCGCTGATAGCCTCTGGTCATCGATTTGTAGCAATGTTAGGGCTGCTAAAGTAGAATGAAATAGATCAAAGCCTTCAAATTTCTTACATTGCTATATTGCAATTCCAACCCTTTTAAGTATTCTTCGAGTTTCTTTGATCTTTTTGCTATCAACTGATAGGTGCTTCGTTTGAACCATTGAAGAATCATTTCTGGGCCGTGAGAGGATTTCTGTAGATCTGATTTTTTATTCGAACGAAGAGGTTTGTTCTCTCATCTGGGTTTTCGTTTAGCTTCTATTTGTTTTTTCCATGGTTATCTGGTTCCTCTTCTTTTGATTTCTTTGAGGCTTTAGTTGAGATTTACTGATTATTTCCCTGTGTGTACTATTGTTTTAGACTGAAATGTACATTTCTACACTAGTTTGATATAATTTTTTTAGTTCCGTTCAGTAATGTAGGCATTTGATTTGAAAATCAAGCTGTTTGGAAGCTTTTTCATGTTTCTGTAAATTTTTTGTATGTGTTACTGTAAAAACCATTTTTTTAAGGTATTGGTTATATAGATTTATTTGAGTACCCTTGTATATTTACCTATTGACTTGTATAAACTTGAATAACCTTATGTATTATTGGAGTTTGCTAGTTAATTCAGACGAAGTTTGCTTTCTCATAATTAATGATCAATCTGGAAATTGGTTCTTCTAGTTATGCCATTGCTGGGAGAATTTGTTGTTTGTGTTGACTTGACTTGGTGGTAAAATGGCTGGACATAAAAATTTTCACTTGTATTCGTGTATAACATTGAACACAAATGACTTTGTTGTTTGTTTTATTATATTATGGATTTGTTTGTTTGGGTAAGTGGCTGATTGTACTTGTATTTGACAATGCATACGTGTTCAAGCTAGTAAAATGAATATTTTATTTCTTGATTTTATTTATTTTAGCAGAGCTTTATGAATTGGTTCAAGTATTATTAAGCTTGAATATATATTGTCTAAAGAAGAAATCTATAATAGATAACTGTAGGAAAAAAATGAATATTGCAAGTTCAAGATCTATTGGAAACATTTTCAATATTTTTGATTTAGAATATCTATTTTATTGTTTACATTTTTAGCTTGTCCGACACAAGTGCTCTCAATGAGGCCTGATCTAGTATGGATGTACAATAGGCTCCTACCTGGTAAAAAAGGGATAACGAGAGAGTTTGTGAACGGTATTAATAAATTTGTCTAATTTGCAAGCACACAATTGGACTTTACTAGTGGGGAAAAATTAGATGTCCGTGTTTAAAGTGTAGGAAATGAAAATTGTTAAGTGTTGATGATGTAAAGCTTCATCTATGTAAGAAATTATTTCTTCCAAATTATTATCATTGGTATTCCCATAAGGAGCCATATATCTTCCCCACAGAGCAAAGAACTACCGGTGAGGTTCTTAATGTCTGTGAAATGGCCCCTGAGGCAAGCAATACATTTAGGGATATGCTTTTTGATGCAGTTGGATGGGATAGGAAATTAGATGAACATATGCAAATAGATGCGTTGCCTAATGTAGGTGCATAAAAGTTTTACGATTTACTAAAAGCAGCAGATTAACCATTATAGCCCGGGTATGATAATCAATCCCAATTGTCTACAGTTGCTCAACTTTTAACGCTCAAGTTAGATTACAACTTGACTGAAGCTTGTTTTGATGCTATAGCACAACTTATCAAAGATGTTACACCTGAAGGAGATAAATGCCAAAAAAATTTTATGAGACAAAAAAACTAGTCTCAGGTTTGGGGCTTCCATATGAATAAATTGAATGTTGTATCAGTGGGTGTATACTTTTTCAGAAAGAGTATGAGCAGTTTATAGAATACAAGTTTTGCAATCATCCTAGATGGAAACAAAAAAAAGAGAGTTTGGGTGTGGAGAAAAATGTGCCATATGAAAGAATGCATTATCTACCATTAACACCAAGATTACAGCGATTGTATGCATCAAAAGCTATTGCCTAGCATATGAGATGGCATGCAGAGCATAAACCACTTCCTGGGACTATTAGTCATCCTTCTGAAGTAGAGGCTTGGAAGTCTTTCAATCAAGCACATCCTTTATTCTCTGCCGAGTCTCACAATGTAAGACTTGGACTTTACACTGATGGCTTCATTCCATTTGGCCAATCTGGTAAACAGTATTCCTGTTGGCCTGTGATAGTAACTCCCTACAATCTACCACTTGGGATGTGTATGAAATCACCGTACATGTTTCTAAGTGTCATAATTCCTGGTCCAAAAAATCCTAAGAAATAGTTAAATGTGTATTTGCAACATCGTAGTGGATGAGTTAATATAGTTATAGGAAGTAGGAGTTCCAACTTGTGATATTTCACTAAAGAAAAATTTTCAAATGAGGGTTGTTTTGATGTGGACAATAAGTGACTTTCTAGCTTATGGCGTGTTATCTAGATGGAGTACGACTGGTAGATTATCTTGTCCATATTATATGGAGAAGTTAAAGGCATTTAGGCTTCAACATTCTTGCAAGCAAAGTTTTTTTGATTGTCATCGACAATTTTTTCCTCTTGATCACCCTTTTTGAAATAATAAAAACTTATTTAGGAAGAATTGAACCGAGGAATTACCACCTCCACAGAGACTAAGTGGGAATAAAATATAGGTTCGAGTGAAAGATTTGCCTACTATGCTTGAAAATGGTGGAAATGGCGTACTGGAAGGCTTTGGGGAGTCTCATAATTGGGGTAAGAAACGTATATTTTGGAGTTTGCCATATTGGAGAACAAATCTCATCAAACATAATCTTGGTGTTATGCATATCATAAAAATTTTTTTGACAATATATTTAATATTGTATTTGATGTTAAGGGAAAAACCAAGGATGGTGAAAATGCAAGGAGAGATTTAAGTGAGATTTGTCAATGAAATGATTTGGAGCTATCTGAAGGAGGTGCAAAGAAGCCAAAGGCATGCTATTGTTTTGAAAAAAAATGCTCGAAAAATCTTGTGTGAGTGGATTAAATGGTTAAAATTTCCTGATGGTTATGTTTCCAATTTGTCAAGATGTGTGGATATGAAGGAATGCAAATTGTTTGGCCTCAATCTCATGACTATCATGTATTTATGCTCTAATTGATTCCTATAGCATTTTGGCATTTGCTCCCAGAAGTTGCAAGCAATGCACTGATAGAATTGAGCTTATTTTTCAAGGATTTAACTTCTAGAATGTTGCATGATGACCAAGTACTTAAATTGGAAGAAAATATTGCTGCGGTCATATGCAAGTTTGAGAGCATTTTTCCTCCAAGCTTTTTTGCTTCAATGGGACATTTGCCAATTCACTTATCGTATGAAGCTCTAGTTGGGGGACCTGTGCAATATAGATGGATGTATCCCTTTGCGAGGTCAATCAAATCATTCTTACCTTATTTGATGGAATTTATTTTTTGTCATGCCATTAATACTTTTTATCCTTAGGTTCTTATACATTTTGAAAAAGAACGTGAAGAATAAGACAAAGATTGAGGCTTTAATATGTAATGCATACATAGTTGAAGAAGTGTTAAGTTTTTGCATGCATTACTTTGAACCCCATGTCAAAACAAAGAGTAGAAGAGTTGATAGAAATGATGGTGGTGGTAGTTCAGAGTTATTTGGTTCAAGAATTTCAACTTTTAGCTATCTTGGGCGGGCATCAAGTACTTTAAAAACTAGATTTCTATCAGACAAAGAACATGATGCAGCTACATTGTATATATTGTTGAATACCGAAGAGGTCCAACCCTATGTAGAGTGAGTATTTATTTTTCTTAGTGTTTACAAATAATGGGGGATACTTAATTTACACATTATTTTTTATATAATATTTAGATTGTTCAAATATGAAAAACGTCTTCATTCCTCAAGAATTTCTGCCTCTAACATCGAATTAGCACTGGAAAGAGAGTTTGTTCATTGGTTTAATAGATATGTAAGCATAATTCAACTTCTTAGGAACTCTTTTTTTTCTTTAATTTAAATAATTAATAAGTGTTCCATGTTTTATGTCAACTAGGCAAATGATCCAACTAACAATGTTTCAAGTGAGGAAATAAAACACATTGCTTGAGGCCCAAAGAGATCTGTTCACACATACTCACAGTTTTTTTGTGAATGGGTACAACTTCCACACTATTGCCCATAGTAAAGGGAAATCCACAACTAATAGTGGTGTGTGCATAAAAAGTTCAAATAGCAATGATGAAGACACAATGAATTATTATGGTGTGCTAAAGGAAGTTGTTGAATTGGAATACCTAGGGTTGCCAATTAAACAAGCTTACTTATTTCAGTGTGATTGGATGATCCAAGTACAAAATGTTGGCATGAGAATCCATCCAAAGTATAAAATGGTTGATATTAATCACAAGTGCTGTTTGAGAAAATATAAGTCATTTGCACTTGCACATCAAGCAAGCTAAGTATATTACATACCTTATCCAAGACAAAAGAAAGACTCAGTAGATTGGGTGCGTGTTTGTCATGTGGTTGCAAGAAGAAACTTAGAGATTGGGACAATGGATAGTGCACTTCAAGAGGATGAAGTCCAAGCTGTAGATTTTGATATTTTGGACGATGAAATAGATAGTCTCAGAGATCCTGATGGCACTTTTGATGAAGTGGATGCTATTGATAATGTTGATCTAGTAGAGAGTGAGGGAGAGTTCACAAGTAGTTTTGATGAAGAAGAGTTAGAGGAATCAACAGATGACTCTGAAAAAGAACTAAGCAGTGATTCCAATTACCTTAGGGACTAGCATGGTAGGGTTAGATTGTCTATAGTTATTTTATCTTATTCTTGCATTATTTGTGGTTTGTTTATCGCCAATTAATATTTTTATTTATTTGTATTATTTTAATTAAATGTTTAATTAATACTTTTCATTACTTATTGTATTTTTAAAAAATGGAGTGTGGAAAGAAAAACCAAACTGGTAAGGGTTCTGGTTCCTCACCTTTGTCAACGAGAGGACGAACAGCTCTTGGTGGCCCCTCAGTTGGTCGACGATCATCAACGTCTACTCGAAAGGATTTGACACCTTTGCTAAAACTACTACTTTAGTCACTGTAGCTATTGAACAACAGTTGTCACTTGTTTTGGATGAGAATGAGGAAAACCATATTGCTGTTGATGAATGTGCTCAGAATACTCCTACAGACAATGTATATCATACTTCTCAAAATGTTGATATAGATGATACTCCTCTTGATGGCCACGCTGATGTTATACCATCTGATTGTCACCCCAATGGTACACCTTTTGATAATCATGCGCAAGCATCTTCTACTCCTGGTGTGGTGCAGCCATCTGCCTCATCTTCTACAATTAATACTCCATCTAAGAGCAAGATCTATTGTTTTAACGAGGGAGATGAGTAAGTGGTTTCTCTTTTCTTTTACTGCATCTTTTTTGTTGCTAGATTATGAATTTGCTTTAGGGGTTTAAGCTTAATGGTTTAAAATGGACATTATTTTAAGCTTTAAGGATAACATTGCAAGTCCTTCTAAATTATAACTGAGTAGTGGTTTGGTCTACTGCTGCAAATGATTTCAGTAACTTGGAATGCTTGGGTTAGATAAGAGGATATCTAACTTTCTTAGCTTATAAATCCAAAATCTTTCTCTCTCTCTTTTTTTTTATTATTTTTTAAAAATCCACTCCAAAGATTGAAATCTCCCACCCTAACCGGTTTTTCAAATTGTGCAAACTTGACTGCTCGTTAATCACCAATTAGCATTTTCATTAAGCAATTTTGTCAACCAAATCTGCCACAGAGAGTAGAGTACATTCTTAGAAATTGTAATAAAACAATTGCTAACTGGCAACACATGTAATTTCTTATATATTTTCCTCCTTTTCTACTCCCCTCCCTCTTTGTTCTTTTCTGTGGTAGAAAGGTATTCCTGCTGTACAAAATCATTCTGTTTTTATGATATAAAATTTTGCTTAGCAAAAAAATTTAAAAATAAAAGTTGGCCATTTTTTTGGACTTCCCATTTTGTACCCTTTTTTCCTTCTAAATCTTTAGGGTCTCTTACCTACTACTAATGACTTTTTCAATGAAAGACGGATGATTTAACACCTTAACTCTACGAAGGAGCTGCAAATTAAGAAATGGAAATTTATTCTTATTAAAAAAAAAAAGAAAGATAATCAGTGAAGAAGATGGTATCAAAATTTTTAGAAGTAAATGAACATACTAAGCAATAAATTTTCAATCATGCATCCAAATTTTCAGAAGTAGAATCTCATCTCTATTACTGGGTAAATATTAATCCAAACATAAAAATATATATTTGCAAAGAAAAACTAGGAAATGCCATATGCATGACATAGTTGCACCCAAGTGCAACCATTCAATGATCAGTCAACATTATGAACTTGACAACACAAATCAGGAGAACACTAAAACAAAAGCCTTCATTTCTTGTTGAAAGCCTTCATTTTTTCTATGAAATGAAATGAATTATTATAGAATTTGATTCAAGTTCTTAAATTTTTGTGTCTTTAATTTCAATTTTTGGATCACCTCCAAATTTAGAATAATCACTACCATTGCCTAAAGAAAACAGTATTGCTGCAATCAATGAGCATAGGAAGCAAAGATGAAACTAATTTTTTTTTTAAATAAATGAATCTACCACTTTTCTATATAACCTAGGTTTTTTTTAATTTTTTCTTGCATTGTAGAATCCTTTGCAAGGAAGATAAAGCTAAGAGGTTGCTAGGTAACAAGCCTGCATGTTCCATTCGACCAATCATACAATCAATGTTTCTTAGACCATATGAATCTTGGTCAAAGGTCCCAAAAATAGTTAAGGATGTTTGGTTTGCCGAGTGGATGGTAATTGTTTCTTTTATTACTTTTATTATAAGTGTTATATATTAATCATCTATATAGTGTTTTGACAATTCTTATGGCTAATATGCAAAAATAGTTCCAGTGGGATAGGATACATGATGGACTCATTAGATCAAAATGGGACAATAAAGGTTGCAAGATCTACACTTATTTGATGGACCAAGTTCGTAAAAGGAAAGTCTCACATGACTTTATGAAGGATGAAGACTATAACAAGCTGCGAGCAATTTGGGATAGTGACAAATTCAAGAAGATTTCAGAGATAATGAAGGCGAAGAGAAATAGTGATTCTGGATGTTTAGAAGGCTCATATCACTCCGCCGGCTCCATACCGATGACAATGCACAAGAGAAAACTAGAAACTTTTCTTATTTTTAGTACTTCAATTTAAATTTATGAAAATAACTTGTTCTAAAGATACTTAGAATTAATATCTATATATCTAATGTACTTTAATACTATCTTATGATTAAACCAAATATGGGAGGGGAAATATCATTGTGACTACTCACACTCTGAAATATATGTCTTCACACACATAACAAACACTGAGGATGAGGTTAAGCAAGTGCTTAAGAAGGAACGCCGAATGTTGGAAGGTGAAGACGTGGAACTTGGAGGCCCAGAACTTGTCTTTATTAACAAGTGGTCCGAGGAAACATATGTAAGTTTCATAAGTTAATAATAGTCATTTGTATTATTTATTCCATACTACTATATCCATTATATTTAGCAAAGTGTAATTTGAGCATGAAAAATTAATAATAATATGATCTTTAGGGGTTTATGCACTTACAAAGATTCTAAAAGTTGATTCTGGATTTACAATTGGAATGGAAAAAAGAGTTTCACAGCATCTACCTTGTTAATCCAAAATATATACATTAGATTACTGTTCTCAGTTTTTTTTTTTTGCTAGATGATTACTGTTCTCAGTTACTATTATACCAGCTTGCAATCTTAATCCTCTTAGGTCTTTTCAGCCCAGGAGAAAGCAGTTTTACCATTTCCATTTTTCCCATCCAAAGTGGAAGACTTTGACATGCCTATTTATTGCTTTCCATCAGTATAGCCCTTTTGTGGGAGTTTAGGAGGGGGGTGGGGAATGGTTGGAGGTGCATGGTGTTTGTATGATTTTAGAACCATGCAGATGATGCATTGATTACAGTGATGCAGGTTGGAAATGTATGGCAAACCCATGTTTTGTGAGTTGTGGCACATGAATAATTTTGTAGTAGTCTGTGTTTAGGCCTAAAATGAAAAGGATGGTTTATGTAGTCCCTTTTGAGGCTATTATGACTAACCCAAGTCTTCTTCTATAGTGACATTTTTCTAAGTTGTGATGCACCATTAGACTACTGGTCAGGAGTCTTGAGTCTCTTTCTCCAATAAATTACTTTTAGCTGAAATTTTTAGTACTTGAATCCTAGGTCATCAAGAAATTTTCTCAATTTATTTTCACATGAATCTTTCATTCTCTTTAGTGTGAATGTTGAAGCTTCTCTATTTTGCACTTGATTTCCTAAATCTTTATATGGGACGTTCAATGGCCAGAAATGATCAAATCTAAATCTCTAATGACTTGATAGCTCATCTAGGATGCTTCAGATAGTACTGTATAGTGCTAAGTACATGATTTTGCTTTTATAAATGCAATGAGATCAGGGTAGAGTGGTAGAGAAGGAAGGTGTATATGAACTATTATCTGTTTTGCAGAAGAAGAGGTTGAATAAAAATGACTAAAGTCATGGATATCTCTCCATCATTTCTAGTTTCAAATGTTTTTAGTAAATTGATTGCAAGATTAAAATCTAGTAATGAGGTAAGCATTATTTTTCTTCCTTCTAAGTAATATGTGAACTGAGGATTAATCTCTTGCATATGGTATATTTGAAATAAATTTGTTATGTTTTCTACCTTTATTTGATGAATTGTTTCTTCAATATGATGATTAGATGAGAATTCCATTGTATTTAATGAATGAATGGTTTCTTTGTCATGTTATTGTGGTAAAATTTTTAATCTTGCTTTTTAGATTTACTTTTTGTTGAATTTACAAGAGCCTTAAAAGCTTTTAGATTATTTACTATGACTACATCTAATAATCCTTGAGTAGGAAATTTGATCTTTTCATATTAAAATGTGTTTGTTAAAAATGAACTATGAAAGGGGGGTGGTTGGGGAGAAAGGTGTATTGTGGACCAAGTCAAAGAAACTTTTCTGATTGGAAAGATGGAAAAATATTCAAATGGTGGTGTTACTTTTTGACTTTTTATGTTACAACCAGATGATACTAATTCTGATGGATGTTCTTTGTTTTAAGCTTCACAATCACTAATATAGTTGAGATTTTCATGGTGTTTATTCCAAAATTATTATCCATTTTTTATTTTGATATTTCTACATTTGTTTATATGTTAGTGTCGCTACCAAGAAGAATTGAAGAAAGAGATAGCATCACTTGCTAGCCATACATGTAATACCCCATATTTTTATCTTTGACTAGCTACTATTTAGGACGAAAATTTGTATCAATAGCCAGAATAAAAGTTGATCGGTGTAATGAGACAAATATTTTGGTATGATAATATTTGGTTGGGACCAGGATGTAATTATTAGATTTGTTCTACCCGTGCCCTAAATCTTTGGAAGACTATTATTGTAAGTAAAATAAGAATTTGAGGGTATGCTGAAAAGAAAAATTGATTAATGCAATGAAATGCACGCTTTGGTGTGAATTAAGCTACACTGGTCACCGGGGGCATTTTCGTCATTTTGACCGTGCTTGCGACTTTGACAATAAATTTGACCAAATAGAGAAGAAATTGAAGAATTTAAGAATTACCAATGGATTTAGTCGAATTTTTGGAGTTGAATGGTGAAATAAAATATTTTTTCGTTTCGGACATGATTTTGGTTATTTCTAAAGAAAATAGGAAACTGCGGTTAAAAATGGTGCATGTGGCATTTTGTGATTGGTGGATAGGGACATGTGTCACATTATGAGAGATTGTATGAGATTTCATACAAGATAAAGCTTATCAAAAAATTTTTACAAAATAAATAATTAAAAAAATATATGTGGACGAATGAAATTGCGACACATGGCGAATAGCCCACAATTTGTGGCCAACTGGTCACCAATTTGGACCATGTATGGTGGTGAGGAGGCTGTTATAACAGCCAAAGTTTCAGCCAGCCTTGAAGAAGGAGAGACAAGAGAAAACAAGAAAGAAAAGGGTTGAGAAAAATTAAGGAAAAAAATTTGAAAAATGTTATGAAATTAGGGTAGTGTTAGAATAAAATCTACACACTACACACTAAGAAAATTCTAACTATTCTTTGCACAAGAATTTCTCTTCAAACTTCTCTCTTTCTTTCTCTCACAATTCTTTCTCTAATATTTCTTTCACAAAATAATGGTGTATTACAAGCTTAGAGAATAGCTCTATTTATAGAGCTCTAATTAGTGGATTACATAATGGCATACATCATCTTCCACTAATCTCAATTAGTGGTGTTTCCACTAAATGGTGGACATCCATAAAAATCTTCTCTAATTATTCACATAAATCCATAATTAGTGGAGCCTCCACTAATTAATGGAGATTCCAATAATTCATAACA